>JAEMWC010001411.1:0-32500 GCA_016490735.1 Pachyseris speciosa
GCTTGTATTGTACACCATCTGGTGACTTCAACTGAACTTGATCCCCATGACGTGCCATGACTTGGTAGGGGTCTTTCTCATAACTTGGCGAGAGCTTATTCTTTCCTTGCATCTAGCAGCACAAGATCTCCTTCCTGAAGGTCCTTTTCAGCCGCCCGGTTTCTCTTGTCTACATAATCTGCACCCCTCTGTTTGTGTTCTGCATCACGATCTCTCACCTGCTGGTATGTCGGCTCACCAGACTCATCAAATTCGGTTAGCTCGGGCAACTTAGTTGACATTTTCCGCCTATACAGCAGTTCTGCTGGACTCCACCAGTGGTGGTATGTGGAGTGGAACGATAGGCAAGGAGGTACTTGTTCAACTCAGATCTCCAATCTTTCTTCTCTGTTGGGCTGCCCTCATGGCCTTCAACAGTGAACGGTTTTGTCTTTCAACTTCCCCATTTGCTCTTGGCCTCAATGGTGTGGTAAGTCTATGTTTGATGCCCATTTCATTTAGGTACTTTTCCATCTCCGCAGACACCAGGTTAGCTCCATTGTCAGTTCTCAAGGTACATGGAACTCCATATCTGGCAAACTGCTTGTCTAGGCATTTGATAATCAGACGATTTGATAATGAGACGTCGTAGAGTAAATCACATCAATTTCCACCCAGCGGGTGAAGTAGTCCACTAAGACTAGCAAGTGTTCTCTGATGGTAGGGGCCCAGTAAATCCAATGCTAAATCTTGCCATGGTTTTCTGGCAGCTGTGTCGTTTTCACAGGTGGAGTTACAGCTCTTTTGTGTACATCTTGACATCCGTAACACGCTCGGCACTTCTGCTCTGCATCCTTGTCCACACCTGGCCACCACACTTTAGACCTGAGCCTCTCCTTCATTTTCACGATTCCTTGATGGCCCTCGTGTGCCAGATCAAGGACTCTCTGTCTCAGTATTTTGGAATAACGATTCTCAAACTCATTAATTATTCATGAGGGTATTAGCCAATCGGAGTGCCCCATTTTGGTCAGGTGCATGTATCTTAATACCCAATGAAAGTACGAATTAGACACGTCCGATTTTTGTTCAAAAACTGATCAAGACACTTCAATTTAATTAGATCAAGACACTTCAATTTTAATTAGCAACCTCAAATTTCAATGCAGGCAATTATTAACTGGCATCTTTTAAAGTAACGTGAAAATTACATCTCTTTTACCCTGAATCTCAAGTAGATTCAATTTCTTGGCAACATTTTCATCTTCCAACCGACGCTTCAGACACATGCTATCACATAAAAAGTACTGGGTGGCACCTTTCCCCCTGACTCTTTGTACATGTAGCTACTTCTATGACAAACTTCGCAAGCTATTAGTTAAGAGATACAGCATCCATTTCCTATATTTTACAGGGGAACAAATTCACCTCGTGCAAGTCATAATCTTTGACTTGACCGCTTGTTATGATCCAAAATCGGTTACTTTCGTCTCTCTTTCCAGCTGCCATGGTACTTTTGTACTTTGTAGACGCTGGGGCGGCCTCATAAGCTATCAACTGGACCTCGGATAAGGTTTTAGGCAGACGAAAACGACTCGCTCGTCAGTGATCTCCGCCATCATATATTAACTACAGCGTATGACTGCTGACGTGAAACAAACACTCCACAAAATGTATGCAGGTAAAGAGTTGTGAAAAATGCGAAAGAATGTTTTTGCTATTGCTCGTTAAAAAATCGGTGCTAATTATACAGATAATATATTTGCTATATCCCATTGTATTTTTAATGCAAGTTTGAGAAGCCGTATCAAAAACTCGTGCTTTGTGTGTTATCAGGGGTTCCAAACACCTCGAAACAATAAAAGCACTCGCCTTCGGCGTCGTGCTTTCATCTGTTTCCTGGTGTTTGGAACCCTGATGAAACACTCGCACTCGTTTTTGATATAGTACTTCTCGTACCACGCAAGATGACATGACCGATAAAGGTCAGTTTGTTACACACACACACATATGGCTTTGCAGCCCTCTCCCAGTTTCCACTAACAAGGCAACTGCGTACCGCTTGCAACTCCTCATCCTCTGCAGAGGCACTCTCAATTTCCTGAATCTTAAGCGCTACAGGACGCGTTTATGGCAACCATTCGGACATGCTCGTCATCATAGCGATATTTCTCTGATGCGGGAATCTTTGTCAACGTGATACGGCGTCTGCATGTTGTCTCGAGACAGCATATCTTGTAATTGTAAGGCTACAATCTTCAGTACCCAGTGTTCTATGAGAGCTGAAGGTTTGGATCCTCTGGAGTAAGATCACCTTCAAGGCCTCATGGTCTGTCACTAAATCGAAGGCCTGCAATCCGTACAGATATAAGTTGAAACGCTCACAAGTCCACATTGCCTTAGCTTCCTTTTTCTGTTTGGCTGTATCTTCTCTCCACGCTACTAAGGCTTCTGCTGGCATAACAAACAGCTCGGCTTTCCCCATCCTTCTCCTGGACCAAAACCGCTCCTAGGCCCACAGGACTCGTATCAGCAATCACTCGTGTGTGTGCTTCTTTGTCAAAATATGCAAGAACAGGTACACTGGCTAACTGCTGTTTCAGTTCCTGAAATGGTTTTTGTTGTTCACTGCTCCATACGAAAGGTTCCCAGCCTAGAGATTGCTCTGAGGGGTTCTGCAAGAGTTTGCGAAGTTGGGGATGAAACGCGCACTAAAGCTTACCATCCCGAGGAAGCTTCTGACTTCTGTCGGCGTCGTAGGGCGACTTGCCTCAAGCACAGCACGGACCTTCTCTTCTGTCGGACCAATGCGTATTTTGACACTAGGAGCCCCATGAAGACCACCTTATCCATGCGAAATTCACATTTTTCGGCGTTGAGGGTTAGATCTTCTCCTCTAATCTTTGAAACACTTTGTGAAGACTCTGGTCATGCTCTTCATACTCTCTCCATACACTATCAAATCATCTGCGATATTCTGGACCCCATCGATATCTGACACTACTTGTCTTATTATCTGCTGATACTTCTCGGGGGCGGAGTTGACTCCGAAACTCTATTCTTGTATCGAAACAAGCCATCGTGCGTGCCAAATGTGGTAATGTCTCGGGATTCCTCATCTAACTCAATCTGGTGAAAGCCAGACGAAGATCTAGCTTTGAAAACACTGAGCTACCATTGAGGTTTTCCAGCACTTCGTCAACAGTTGGCATTGGTATCCTCTCACGTACAATAGCTTCGTTTGCTTTACGCATGTCCACACACAGTCTGATATCTCCTGATGACTTGGCGCACCACCACAGGACTTATCCATGAAGTCGGCTCGTCTACCCGCTCAAAATATCTTTACTTATCAGGGCCTCGACCTTTTAGTTACTTTCTCTCGCAACGCGAAGGGGACTCTCCGCGGCTTCTGGGCTACAGGTGTCACATCCGGGTCAACGTGTAATTTAAGCTTGTAGTCTTTCAGCTTGCCAATTCCATCGAAAACCTTTGGGTATTTTGCCTGAAGAGCTGAAGCCAAATCTTTGCCAACCACGTTACACTCTGACCCACTGCTGACATTCAGACCAATGCGAAGAAGACCAAGCTCCTTTGAAGTCACGTGGCCCAGAAGACACCTTCCACTCTTGGTAATCACGAAATGTGAATTTATCTTCTTATCTCCAACCGACAGCTCAACCCCGGTTTGACCAGTGACCTCCAATTCGTTTCCACCATATGCCATACAACCGCTTGTGTTAGTTCTCCATTTTCAGATTAAGGCCTTGGGCCTTAAGTTCCTCGTACTTACTCAGCTCCATAAGGTTGATCACTGAGCCCGAATCAATAACTACCTTTGTTCCAAAGCCATTGACAAAAATTTCTACCACGGGCTCTTCATAACTGGTTGTATGACATGTTTCTTCTTGACTCTCAGTGGCCGTGAATGCAAAGGCACAGTTCTCCTCATCATCTGATACTTCTTGATTCCCCACAAAGTTAGCGATGTGGCGTGAGCGTCTACCCAGAAGCCCCCGTCGCTCGCTCGTTCTACCTCTAGCTGTATTACTGTCGCTCTCTCCTCGACAACACAAAGCAAAATGGCCATACCTTCCGCACTTTGAACACCTTCTTCCTTTCGCGGGGCAGTTCATATCCCTGCTGAAATGTCCCTCTCTTCCGCAATTGTAACACTTCCTACTTCTCTCATTTGCTCTTCGCTGCTGCTCCTTGACTGCATTGGCCTGCTGTGGGGTTGCTGTCATGTTTGTCGCCTGTCGACCAGCTGCTTCCCAAGCACGAGCTTTATCCAAAGCTTCTTCCAGCGTAATATTTCTCTGTTCTAACAGCTTCCTCTTTAGCTCGAAATCCGTTAGCTTCTCAATCAGCTGATTCCTCAAATTATCGTTTAAACTAGTCCCGAAATTGCAATCCCGAGCTTGTTTTCTTAATCGAACCATAAACTGGTCAGCGGTCTCCCTCCCCTTGGTGTCAATTGACGAAAAACATGGCATTCATAGGGAATATTCTCCTCCACTCGAAAGTAGGAATCTAATTTGCGAATTGCAATTTTGTACGCGTCGTACCAGTGTCTGGTATGGGACCAGGATCTTGCAAGTCCTCGAAAATGTCCTGTACTTCCATCCCGGCGAAATGTAAGAGTTGAGAAGTCTTCTTGCGAGCATTATCGATGCCCTTTTCCTCGGCATAGTATTCAAACGCACGCTTCCATTTGCGCCACTTATCCGCTACCTGTGAAGATGAGCCAGACAAATCCATCGGCATTAAACCTTTGTCGGCCATCCTCGTCGCCAATGTAATGTTTGAAGGCCACTAAGGCCACGAACTCACGGAATAAACTAAGCGTTGAACTTAACTCAACCGAGCATACACAATCTCAGACATTAGGTCACATGACGCCGGTTTCCGCGCTAGTGAAGTCCCGGATGTATGCATGAACACTACACTAGCATTTCACTATTGACCAAAAATTTGTTTATCGGCGCCTTATCAAAAAACTTAGCGATTCCCTAGTGTCCCGACCTTCAATCCGCAAGCACATTCTATCTTTAATTGTGAACTAGTCGAATGCAGCAGATGCCAAAGTGCTTTCCCAATATAATTAATCTACAAAACTATTATAAATTTCTCTCCCATAAAAAATAAACAAGTGAGGATCGCTTTTACTATATTTTGGTATTTTTTGGACAATGCCGAAAAGGAGAATATCGAGTTGTTTTGAAAGTGAAAGAGCTAAAAACACAACCCAGAAGAAAACAAACCTGAACTGAAAATGAATTTCACGGTGAAAAAGATAATGCCCAGGTTCCAAATTCGAAAACTCGCAATTTACAGACGAAATGGTTGAGTGAACACAAATGGTTACGGTACGAAAATAACACCATGTTTTGTTATTTTTGCTGGCCGGCAAGGAAGAAAACCCCTTTGAAAGCGAAAAAGGCAGTGCAAATTTTAAAACAATGACTTAAAGCTGGCATGCGAATTCATGTGAGCACTAGGATGCTATAACAGAGGCGTGACTGAGCTGTCATAAAATAGGCTCAACTGAAGGTATTATTATTGCGATGAAAGGCGTATATTGGCTTGGAAAGAAGAGGTTGCCACCAAGGAGTGTGGTTACTATTGAGGAATCAACTGGTGTAAATTTACAAAATGCCTGAACTAAAAGTAAATTTACATTCTTTTGTATTTGCATAAAGCAGCCAAAGCACTGTTTTGTGTGTTTTCTTTTTTCTGGGGAAGCATACATGATATTAGTTAAAAGAAAGACAATTTAATAAAATATTTTCTGTCCCTAATATTGCCTACCCAACAAGTCCCCATCTCTAATAAGCCCCCCGTTTGGCAGTCGGCTGGTTTTTGCAATAAGCCCCCCTTTTGGACACGAGATTTTGTAATTATTCCCTCCTATTCCCTCTTACGAAATACACTTTATGCGGCCCAGTTGGTTTGTTTTTAAACAAATATACAACAAAAAAACACACAATGCTGTTTCCTGCTAGGTAGTAAACGATAAAGTTTTACTGCAGTTATTTGAGACTTGTACAGAAACTATTTAACACAAAAACGGCGTGTTCAAAGATTTGAAATACCCCCACCCCTCTATTAAGTCCCCCTCTCCAATAAGCGCCCCGTTAATAAGGCCTGAAATTAAATAAGCCCCCGGGGCTTAATAGAGCTTTAACGGTATTTGTCCCTTTTCAAGGGCCACGGAGGGACAAATTGTCTCCGGCTGAGGCCAGAAAGCTGGCTCAAACCCTTCCAATGCCCTGTAGTTTTTTCCCTGTTTGACCCTTAGTTTTCGAGAAAACACGGAAACGCATTCAACACAGTTTTCCACCGAGCCTGAAAACTGAGCGCCGAGTGATCGTAACTGACTTCAGACAACACGAAACGTTTCTACTCAATTAGAAGTAATGCGCAATGTGTCCTTTTTACTCATAAACAGCACACAAGATGCCGATCTAATTTGGAAATAGTACATCGTATGCTGGGTCGGCTCTTAAATGCAGCGCTTACTGCACGTGTTTTGCTTAATCATTAAGCGCCAGAAAGCTTGCTTGGCTCGAAAATAGTACACAGCATTATTGGTTGACTTAAAACCAGTGCACGGCAGCCCTAGTTAACCTTAAGTAAGCGCGAAAAGAGATTGCCCAACTTGAAAACAGCACTAGGCTTGTTAGCGGCGTTGTTTTAGTCTGAGTCAGCGCTTAAATGGTTCGTTCTAGTTATAAACAGCTCGCAGTTTTATTGGTTGACCCTAATGTCGTTTGCATAGGCTTTGGCTGACATAATTACAGCGTCGAAGAGGGTTGTTTGATTTAAACAAGCGGCGTATAGGTCAGCTCGTCAAATGGAAAATATGGAACGAAAATGGTATTAATATCAAAGTAAATGACGACAGTGAAAGAATTTGGACAAAACACTTAACTAGTTCTGAAGATATTCTTAGCTTGAAAACCTAGAAAATTTGCGTATATTGAAGTGTGAAATTCAATCGCACACAATGGGCTTTCATGCGTCACACGACTCGCCTGAAAATAATTTTAACTGTTTATCTCGGGTAAAATGATTTTTGCTGTTAATCTCGCGTGAAAATACTTTTTGCTGTTTAAAAGACTCAATAGAAGCGAACTAACCTGGATGATCGATGCAAAAGTGATCTATATGTTAAAACATAGTTAGTAGAGGAGTCTCCTCTACTAACTATGATTAAAATTTATCTCTACGTGTGTTACATAACCAGACAGCTTTTGTGCTTTTGAATATTTGCCGCGCGCGGCAATGAAACTTTTCCTTGCACTGTTTTCAAGATACTCAGCTCATCGAAAACGGACCGACTTCTCGTCATGCCAATTTCCCTCTCTTAGATGAATTCTCCTTAATGTTTCCGAAGTGAAAATATTTTCGACCGTAGCCCGAGCGAATTTCATTTCCAGTCGCCAGCGAGAACTTTTCAAGGCGACAGCGCCCACTGTGGTCGCAATGAATTGTGGGAATGGAATAGCCTCCCTGACTCGGTCAACACCTCTTCAAACATCAAATTTTTTCGCCGAAGTCAAAAAACAATTCCCCTTTCCGAATTTCTAGCACGGCAACCTTTGGCAAATGGGCCAAGACTGGCAACTACAGGCCGCTTTTAAGACGAGAGTTGCTTTCAGACTGCCTGGCTCTACTCTGTACTGCGAAACGCTGATTTGTTCTGGGAGTCAACTTAAATCTGTTCGTGTTTGGCAAGCACAGAGAAACACTACTGGCTTCTTTCAGAAGTTTCTGACTTGCAGTCTAAGACTAAATGATGTCTTTCAACTACCAGGCCGGCGAGTTTCCATTAAATTAAGCTAGCGATCGAGACCTCACAGCCACGTAAGTTTCCTATCAATAAAACTTGAATTGATGTTTTAACTGCCAAACGTATAGTCTACGTCACACTATCAAACAATCCTTTCTAAATGTTGCGACCTTTTCTGCATTTACGGAAATGATAAAAAACTTTGAAAGAACTCAGTTGGCACTTACGCCCTGGCGCGCGCGCAGTTACAGACTTTGTTTCATTTCTATTGTTTCAATTTCAGGCGCGCGCGCTCATTGGTTAATTCAAATGATTTAAATTTTAATGGCGCAATTATGTTTTCTCGCGCGTACTAAAATAAAGTGGATTTGGGATTTTTTGCGGAGTCGAACTGGCGTTGTATTTTTTTCTTCGGCATTTAAAGGGGGTTTTCTAATCGATTTTACGGACTTTGAGGGCTGTCGGGAAAACCGTCAGAACACTACCCGTCAATCTTTTCACGTCCTCTTGAGGTAATTCAATTCACGCATGAATATTAATACGCATACAAACGAGTTTAACTGAATAATATCATCTATCCCACCATATAGTGACCTTGACTTGCATTGAGACGTTTCAACAGTTAACTGCTGGTCTTCATAAGGCTATGTAGTGTTTATCTTAGGTGCATACTTTTCCCTTAATTTGTTTCTTTTAAAATCTTCAAGACCTTTTGTTTTAATATTGTAAAAAAAAAACATTTTGGTACTGAACAAAACTACTTTATCTTAGTATGCGTCGCTATAAGTTTAATTCGTAAAATGTTACATTTGAGGAGGCAATTACTAAACAGGCCACGGAGGTATATTTACCAATTAGATTTCTATCGCGTGATAGCTGATAAGGGCGCAGCCCGAATCAGCTATCACGCATCGAAATCGAGAGTTCATAATCTAATTGTTTTAGTATAAATCTTCTAGTCGTTCAAAAATAAAAAAGTAAATTATCTAAATCCTCCTCGCAGACACTTGGGAAACGCGAAGAAGCAGCGGCCATTTTGTTGACAGCCACTACTCACTATCTATCACAGAATAGATAGCGAGTAGCGTAGCCAATCAGAGAACGGCATTCGTGATAGAACGCTAGTAGATTTATACTAAAAATATATAGTTACTTAAATAGAAAAATATATGTAGTGATATATAACTTTAAAAAAGTCAGAAATTTAATAATAATTATGTGTCTACCTGAATATATGTCTTTTTTTCTTTTCAGATTCAACCACTCGGAGGCTCAATAAAGTACTTATAGACTCTGGATTTGCCCGGAATGGATTTCTTTGGATAAAGAAATTAGACAGGATGTCAAACATCTCAGGGAACGCCTGCTGAGTGAAAGAAGAAAGCTGGGACCGAGTCCATTAACGCTGTCAGCTACTGTCCAATGGAATAACAGCTTGAAGGAATTTGATGACAAGTTGAGTTTTGTTAACAAGAAAATTGACAAATTTAACATCATTGTTCCCATTCTCAATAAACAAAAAGTTCACGTGAATTTCCAGAAGGAGGTAAATAGAACATTGGAGAATTATGGATATGGAACACCTGAAGAAGATGAAATTGAAGCGAACTCCTGTGGAAAACACAAAAGTGGACACAACAGTATGAATTGGTCATTTATTAGAAAACTACTTGAAACATGCAGGGAGGGGTTTTTAAATGGATCTGCTGAGAACAGGACAACAGTGGCGAAAAAATACCTGTGATGACAGAAGTAAAGAATTAAAGCGATGGGTTCTGAAAGCAATGCTTTCAAGGAAAATCGAAATATATGTCATTCCTGAGTTAAGGGGCCACCCTCGAGAGTCGAGAGTAATGATGATAAAGTTCCGAATGAAACGACCCTCGTTACTTTCGGATTTAGCAGCCTTTTCCCGTCGCTACTTTCGGAGGGTCGCTGCTTTCGGGGGGGGGGGGGGGGGGGTCGCTACGTTCGGGTAGCTAAAACGTGTACCATGCATGGGCCATTCGAAGTTACTAAAATCGCGACAAATGTAAAAACATACACACTTTTTATTTGGTGAAACTTGTTACATGTTATTGTTTTGAATAACAATTGGAAAGAATCTGTCCTTAAATAATCTACATTAGCAGCAGTAAGTTCCCATTAATACCGGTAATATTAAATCGTATTGTGAGCTGTTGGAATTAGTCGTTTCCCCAGCTGTCGTAATCCTTGTTTGACTTTTACTTCATATGAGATTAGAATATTATCCCTATTACGTATGTAAAGGGTATATTCAGAGACGAAAGGAATACTCTCTGAAAACAAAATGTAATAAACTTTAACTTAAGAGTTATATGTATTGTCCTTAGAATAGGAATGTCAAGGATCATTATAATCATTAAAAATAAACCTCGGATCAGTTTTGGTATTTTTCACTCCTTTGGCCTTTTTCATATTTTTTTTCGCCGGCTCTCATGATTGAATACATCTTTGGCCGCAAACCGACATACTCAGCAATCGGGACGCCTGCGCACTCGTCTTTCATTTCCCTAAAACCTTTTTGTTGGTTTCTGAATACAGCGGGTGGTCTTTCGGGTAGTCGCTTGTGTCGAAGAGATGTTGGCCAAGGAAGCCTCCGGGGCCCATGACTTTTGTAAATGTCACCAAAAACAGTCCTTCTCAGGACTACACTCACCCGGACGATCGTGCTTCACTTAGTTATGGTAGTTCTTTTTGTCCTGCAACGTGAGCAAAAGTTTTGGGCAGTCTGGCGGGTTGAGGCGGAGGTCTTCTATCATTTTCTTTTGGTATGGCGACAGCCATTCTTTTTTTACAGCCTTTTTCTCAGGTGCAAGAGGATAACTATTGTGCGCTTCGTGGAGTTCTTGGAGGTACTCGAGGTCGACTTCAAGAAAATAACCTTTTTTGCCATTTTCTGGAATCTCCAAAATTTCGTCCTCTGTGGGGACCCAAGAATTCCATTTGAATTTTCCCACTGGAAGAGCTTTGATCATTGCCCAGCCATAAAGATTGTTGGCGTCAAAATACATGATTAAATGATTGGTTTGCTTTTATCATAACCTGGCACCAGTGGGTTGTTTGCTTTGGCGTACCTCTTGCTGACCAATGAAATGCCTCCCTGCATCGAGCGCTCAATAAACAAGTGCATGTCAATGTCTGTCAAGAGTTCCAGCTCAACACCTGTCTTTTTCAGAAGCACGTCCCACGACAAGCCGGGGAATGTGTAATAGTGAGCTGGATCCAATCCATACTGTTTTTGGCAGAGATCACGAAAATTTTCGAATACATCTGCCAGAAGTGCAACGTCTGTTTTCACATAAAGGTCGTGGTAGTCGCCGAGGGTTTTGCATTTGAATGTTTCCCAAACCTTTTGCGCGTGTTGGTAATCATCGTCTGAGATGTGTTCGCCGGAAAGGTTGCCGCTAAAGAAAAGTTCTTTGGCAGGAAGTTTCGTTTCGCCAAATCTTTCCCACGAATCCATGTACTCGTAGGGGTAAATGCCCTTTTTGCACAGTAGTTCGTGTTTTGCTACTTCGGGGCAAAGTCTTTTCGTTATTTTCAGCGTCTCTTTCGGTGTGGCTTTCACAAGTGCATCGAGGCTGGAGAGCAGAAAGGCATTGCTCTCAATGAAACGCAGGTTTACCAAAGAGAAAGAAATGTATTTCTCCATGTTTTTGGCGATGCAGTTAAGTTCCCCAGCTCCTTCCACTTTCGACATCGCCTGCATAAGGTGGTGCGCGTCGTAACCTTTCAGGTTGTGGAACACGACAGGAATGGGAATAGTTTTGGGGTTTATGCGCAGTTTTTTGTTGCACTCGTCGTGTGCGGCGCCGCGGAATCGGAATCTGCCTGTGATGTGGCAATGATCTTTCACAGCGTCTCTCAAGGTTTTGCAAAGAAGTGGTTCTGCGCAGAAAAGGCATTCTTCTTGGGTTTTCTCGATCCATTTGTCGATGCCGTCTTTTGGTTTCTTTGTGGTTTGGGCCCAACAAACACAATTTCTTTCAAAGCTTTGTAAAAGCAGCCTTTATGGCTGCCAAGGCTGCCAAGGCTTTTGATACTGTAAACCATCAGATCTTGCTTAAAAAGTTAGAGGCATATGGCATAAGGGATATACCCTTAAAGTGGTTCACAAATTACTTGTTTAATAGGCAACAATATGTTTCTCTTAATAGTGTTGGGTTATCAAAACAAACGATGAAATGTGGTATACCACAGGGTAGTTCCCTTGGCCCTCTTTTATTCTTACTCTATATAAATGACATTTCTAACTGCTCTGATAAACTGAACTTTAGGATTTTTGCTGATGACACTAATGTTTTTGCCTCATCACCTTCTATTCGCGATCTTGAAAAACTAATTAACGAAGAGCTGGCTAAAATTAAAGAATGGTGCGATCTAAACAAGCTATCTATAAATATTAAGAAAACTAATTACATGATTGTTAAATCCCCTAACAAGAAATCAGGAAACATAAATATTAAATTACCAAATAAAGATGGAAATAGTGACGTAATAGAAAAAAGAGATCATATTAAATACTTAGGTGTCTTACTTGATGAAAAGCTTTCATGGAAGCACCACATAGCATACGTCTGCTCTAGAATTGCCCGAAATACTGGGATTTTTAGCAAACTAAGGCATTATATGTCTCTAGCCCGATTAAAACAACTTTATTATAGTATTGTCAATCCCTACATATCTTATGCTATTCTTGCATGGGGGAGTGGGTATAAAACTCAAATCAAAAAAGTACAAATAAAACAAAACACAGTAATAAGAACAATATTTTTTGCCACTACTCATGGAAAGAACACTGAAAGTGCTTTTCCCTTTATGAACCTATTAGATATCCTATCAGTTACTTCTATCTTTAAATTGCAAGCACTTAAATTTGCACATCGTTGGCATAGCAAAGCACTACCAAACATCTTTGAAAACTATTTTCAGTATGCTACTGATATTCATAGTTATAATACCAGATATGCCACTAATAAAAATTTTATAAGCCGTGCACAAGAACCAACATTGGAAAACAATCAGTATCTTCAGTTGTAGTTGACCTTTGGCAAGATCTTCCAACTAGCTTGAAAAATCTTAACACTTTTACCTTTCCTGGCAAATTAAAAGAATTTCTCCTTAAAACTCAATCCAGTAAGTAAAATCATGCCAACGACTGCCTATATATATGTGCTTATTTTTTCGTCTTAGTTTTTAAATGTGTGTATCTGTTGTTGTTCTGTGTTGTTCTTGTCGTATCTGCTACAATTTGTTTAATTAACTTTCCTTAGCTAGGGGCTAACTAGAAAACTTAAGTTTATGTAGCCCCTAGACACCTTTAAATGGTAATGGTTTAGCTTTTTTTCCCCCTTTTTACAGATCTAAATTCCTTTAAAAAATGTAATGCTAATTGTAAGAAAAGGTGTAAATAATAAAGATTGTTGTTGTTGTTGTTGTTTGCCCACAGTTCTTGCCTGTGCCGTTGTCCCACACCGGCATTGAGTTAAGAAATTCTTCTTTCACAAGGCCTTCGTTGCAGATGTGGCAGTTTTTGGCAGTGTTGAATTTGTACCAGTCTTGTGGTGACATTTTGAGTGGCGCCGGTTTTCCCAAACTTTCGCGTAGTTTCTTTTCCAAACCAAGAATTCTGTTGAGAAACTCCTCCACTGAGTTTTTGTCTCCATCACGGCCTTGGCTGTATTTCGCTACTTTGCAGCTTTGCCCGTCGCTTCTCACACATGTAACAGCAAAGCCACAAGCTGTGTGTTTGTTTGTTTTTTCTGTGCAGGCCGTTCTTTCGCGTTGATCTTCGGGGATTTTTTCAATCAAAGCTTCGAAGTCGGCGTAAATAATAAATGGTGCTTTCATTTGTTTCTGAAAATTTTGAAACTTCAGTGTGTTTTTACCTTTTTCTGGCATTTCAATTCTTGTTGGAGTACCGTTCACACCGTTGCAGTGTTTCTGGTGATTGGCAAGAATCTTTTCTTTGTGAAACCGATAAGGCACATTACGCAAAAGTGTTTTCTGTCTCTGTGTTTGGTTTGGTCGTAAAGAAGAGATGAAAGCCTTTTCACAAAACAATAGTGTAATCTTTCGTCTTCATGAAGAAGCAACAGGTTTATTCTTGGGACGCTTTTGTCTTTTGTGCTGATTCTGAGAGAAGTAACATTGTCGTTTTCCCAGCCAAACACATTCAATGCAATAGTGGGGTTTTGTTTTTCTAGTTTGCAAAGTTGTTTCAAAGGTGTGGGAAAGTCAATACCATCCCAGTTGATACCGTCTTCTCGTGGATACTTGCTGGGTCTTTCTGCATTTTGTCTTACTGGAAACCTAGCAGCTTTCAGGGCCCATTTAACACATTCATTGTCTCTGTTTTGCACGTTAATAATTGCCTTTTTGCTGGCTAATTTTTTCGGTGTCGGGATGTAAGTGCCGCCTTTCAAGGGTTGATATTTTCCGACGTTAACATAAGCAATTGAAATTCTTTTGATAGCCCATCCTAATCCTCGCTCTGACCAATTATCTATTTCCCCATTTATCTGGTCGATAAATTCGTCAAATCTTAAATCAAATCGTTCGTTAAGGTTTGCCTTTGTAAAAACAACCAGTCCGTCTTGAAAGTAATGTCTTTGAGTTTCTTCTACCATTTCCCCATTTTCATTTTGCGTTTCCCTTTTTAAGTATACCTCCATACCAAACTGTGTTTTTAGGCTTCCGTTTGCTCATGCAAACAGCAACCAGAACCCCCACTTTACATGTGTGTGTATAGAGGTGTTAGCCCAAGGAAGCACTTTGCACCACCCACACACCCCTATTGAAGAAAGCGCGCACAGTATACACAAAGAATAGCCGCAGCACGAGTGGGGGAAGAGGTCCTCAACGAGTACTACGGCGAAACCGCCCCAGCGGGGGAAAACAACGGCCCGCCCGCCCAACCCCCTAGTATGACACTTTTAGTGTTTCACAAACCAATTTTAATGATTGGTTGAATGTTTTCAGGATGAGCGTTGATCCCGAAAACCGCTATAGACAAAGTATTATTAATTTTACCGAATACGTAACGCGCGATCAAGCCTTTGATGTTATAATTGATAATTGATAGACACGGAAGCCTTAGAGCCTCCCCTTTGATGAAGCCTTTTTTAACTCCCGGTGGGTGAGACGAACAGAAATAGGTCTTGTACTGGAACGTCTCAGTAGGCTTAAAATGAGTGCGCACGTCAAGGACTGCACATTTTTGGAATCTTCCGCCTTTATAGATGCTGGTATTCAGGAATGTTGTTTCCATTTCGGAAATTTCAGCCGTAAATTTAATCGTGGGGTGATGATTGTTTGCTTGTTCAATGAACTGCGTTATTATGTTCGTCTCACCCACTGGGAGTTAAAAAAGGCTTCATCAAAGGGGAGGCTCTAAGACTTCTTAGAACGAACTCTTCTAAACAGTTGTTTGAAGAGAGAATCAAAAACTTCAGAACACATTTGTTAAAGAGAGGCTATCCAAAAAATTTTATTGAAACGACCTTCTCAGAAGTAAACTTTGAAGATAGGAAGCTAGCCCTCCAACAACAACAAAAGGAAAACATACGAATCTTGCCTTTTGTCACACAATATCAACCATCGGTGAAAAACCTAAAACAAATCCTCATAAAAAACTGGCATTTAACAGAGCAGCAACCATTCCTGAGCGAAATCTACAAGGACCCGCCCCTCATATCGTACAAAAGAGGGCGTTCGCTCAAGGACATACTCGTTAGAGCCTAACTGTGAAAAAGGCTAAAACACTCGCTGGTGAGTCGTGCAGGCCTGTCAACCCCATTTTACATATCAATTTTTTCAACTCAGGCAACTGCATTCAATCCAGAAAGTAGCTACGATTTAACTAGCCCCTTAAGGAACACAAGGAATCCAGTCTCATGAAAAACCGTTCCTGGAACACAGTTTTAGATTTCCAGTCAAGTTAAATGTACAAGTGATGTCTTCAGGTGAATTAGTACCGTCACGCTGAAGCGTGTTGATGAATTTAGTCTTGTTGTCAAATTAAGAGGAGAAATTAAAATCATTTCTTGTCAATTTCTTTCTGAGAAACGATTTTTGCAACCCGGAAGTAACGAGTCGTAAAAGGTGCAAAGATACTGATGGTCGTTACATCTGGTTACATCATTTTACTCAAGGTATATAAGTAACGAGAGCAAAAGAACTACCGAAAAATGTTTTCCAGTATTAAAAAAAATGTTGTTTCTTTTTATAAATAAATAAAATAATAAACTGAGTAAAGGATGGTAAAGGCTAAGACGTAATTACCAGAAAACGCCAAAGAAATAAAAGCAGGTTTATTAGTTCATTAGTCAGATAAGTAAAGTTTCGGATGTAACTCTGGTAACTGTCTACTGTCTACTACCGAAACATCTTAAACATTCCTGTGCATTTCTCAGCATACTTAATTATTGAGGAAATTCACTTTTCCAGCTTCTTTCACTTTTTCCAATTTGCCTTCGTCTGTTAGTCATCCAGTGTCTTCTGAGTTGATATTTGCGTTCAAATAGCAAACAGCTGCGTTGAAACCATTACATTTTGTTTTCTTGGTAGAGCTAGAATTTTCGAGACATGTTCTGTTGCCCTAAGAATTTCGACAACACAACCACAACCGCAGGGTTTTCGGGTAAATATCAAAACGAGCCCTAAAATTTTCGTCTGTCCCATGGAGGCACCAGGTAACCTTACGTTTTCGTGAGGCTTCTATGCAAAGCTGGTATTTTCGGAATATGCAAAAACAAGCCCTAAAAAATTCGAGAGGACTAGATGTCCCTAGAACGACCGAACAGATCAAATGTTCATAGCGCTGCTCAAAATTCATCTACTTAGCTTTAAAAGCACTCCAAACAACTTTAAATGGCTTTTTAGAGCATTTGCAAAAAAAAAGTCGTTGGGTGCCCCTGCTTCGTGGTTACTGTGTAAACATTTTCGCTTTCATTACAAAAAGAAGCATCTAAATGTCTTTTCACGCATCTGATGATGGCCGAAAGGTATTTAACTGATATGTTCAATCAAGCGTAACGCGGCGAGAAAGAAAGATATGAAATCATCTCTCTGACGATTTTCATGGTCAAAAGATTGTGAATCTTCGACAGCCTCTAAAAAATATAGTTCATTTATTCCGTCTTCGTTGTGAGCTGCTGTACTTCGCAGCTTCGAGCAAAGTAATTTTGAACAAACTATGCGCTGCGTCACCATATGCAAATAAACGAGTGTGTTGTTTTTGTGTTATGCAAATTTTTGGCATCCGCTCGCAGTTTATAAATCCAGTCGCTTTATTGCGGTTTATCATCCAATTTCATCTCGCCGATTTTCAGGCTTATTTGCTGGAATTCGAGAACACTTCGTTTGCGTGCGCGAATAGAAGTTTTAACGTCTCACCCACTCACCCAGCCCACATATGAATGCCAAAGACAGATCATATAAATAATAATAATAATAATAATAATAATAATAATAATAATAATAATAAATAACAAATCTTTATTAACAAATTCTCAAACAATCTTAAATTTACAGTATTATGATCTACTAGAATTGCTAAAACATGATATTCATAATTATATGAGTATTGTTTATATGGATATAATAATTAATAAACTAACTATTAAAATCCTATTTACAATCAATTTAATAAATATCGTATTGTTAGCAAATTAAAAACTAGATATGTGACAAACAATGGTAACTATTAAAATCCTATTTACAATAATAGTAATAATAATAATAATAATTTAATTTTTTAAATATAATAAACAAACTTTATTATAAATAATAATAATAATTCGTATTAAAAGAGGTTTCTTAAAACATAAAACTGTAAAAACGAACGATAAAATCCGACGTTTCGGAGTAGTCATGAAAATTTAAACGAGATCATGCAAATTACAGTATTTAAAGCGATTTTGGCGCGAAAAAAATTAACATAAGAGGGTGCGAAGATTATAAAATACTTTCGCACAAATGGAGTCTGATTGCACGTTGAGATTTGGCTTTAAAACTCTTATAAAAAGCATTTCGTACACTAAGCAGTCAAATTTAGTTTTGCATTTCTTAAGCACTTGGAAACGCTTTAGCAGGTCCTGAGCCATTGTTCCGTGCATGTTCTTGTAGTGTTTGGCAATGGCGGAGGATTGTTGTTTGTGTCCTTTTACACGATTATGTAAATGTCCGCGTGTGTAACCTACATAACCCGCATCGCACAGGTCACATTGAAAACCATAAACAACACACTGCTGATTTACAATTGGTGGTTTTGTTTCCTTAACATTAAGTTCTTGTTCAATTTTCCGGCTCACAAACACAGGCTGGATGGTGGTATGTATTTTTAGGCTCAAATCCTTAAGTTGTTTCCTCACAATATCCGCTGAGATTTGGTCTTTGAATGGTAAAACCACTCGAATCGTGTCATCTGTCTCTTGAGATGGTGATAAAGGTTGCTGCTGATCGCAAACCTTCGAGTCAACGAAACTTTTGATGGTAGAATTAACAAGATGTTTAGGGTACTTCAGCCTTGAGAATACTGTTTTTAAACGGTCACATTCATCGGAAAAATGTGTCCAAGATGAAGACAAACGATATGCTCGATCAAGCATAGTTCTCAGTAGACCCTTTTTATACCGATTGTCAACATGACTCTGATAGTGCAAGAGTAGACCTCATGGGCACCCAACGAGCCAAAGCAGCCAAAAGCTGTAGAAAGGCATTTTTAAGTACCTTATGGTGTTTGAAGTCTTTTTAAAGTGGTATTTTGGTTAGCTAGAAAACTTTGATCTGTTCGGATTCCCTAGCTGAAATGTTAACTGCCCGAAAATTTTAGGGAACAAAATCTTTCTTTGAGAAAATACTAGCTGAAGTTAACTTTCTAACTCACCATTTTTTCTTTCCGAAAATGCTAGCTGACGTTTTTTACTGCCAAAAACAGCAATGACAATCTTTTCGAAAACCTCAGGGGTTATGATTTCTACATTACGAATCTTTTAGGCCACGTTTTACTTACGAAAATCCGAGTGCACTCTTTAATCGACGCCGAAAGCCTTAGGCGAACTACCCTCCACCGAACAGATATCTACCGAAACTTGTCGTTGGGTGCCCCTGAGACCTGAATTAGTAGGTTTCACGTACACCTTTGTCTCAATTTGCGGCGATCGATTCAGTAACTGGATACCCAGAAATGGGTATGGGTATTCGGTTTCCATCGTGAATTTCTAATAACGGAAGCTTTAGATAAACAATTGAGAATAAAAATTAGTGATAAAAATTGTGAATGACGTTTCGATGAATCGTTCATCATTTTCAAATTCGTAAAAACTAAAAGTCAAATTCTTGTGAGTTCTTTATATTAAGTAAGTAAGTAAGTAAGTAAGTAAGTAAGTAAGTAAGTAAGTAAGTAATTTATTGAAGCTCGATAACGTGGGGAGTGGTTGCCCAATCTCCCGAGCCGGGCGCTCATGTAATAAACGCTCGAGCATTCCGGATAGAATTGGAATTTAGAAGTGTTGGTTTTATATGCTAAAATGTGTGTGGGAATCTCGTTGCATGTAATTAAAAACGCTACAATGTGGAACGTAAAAAGTGATAATTAGGTACTAAATAGTTTTGCTTTGATTGAATCAGATTGAGTGTTCAGCTTAGGTTTCATTTCTTGGATAAAAAGCATTTCGTAAATTAAGCATTCAAATTTCCCACGACATTTCTTTAGAATAGTGAATTGTTCCTGAATATCTTTGTTTCTCTGATTGTGCGCGTCACGCAGGTGTTTTCCAATAGCAGAGTGTTTGTGTTCCTGCGTTGAAATAGGTGTCGGCGAGTATAGCCAACATAATCTGCATCACACAGATCACATTTGAATTGATAGACAACGCATTGTTGATTTATTAACGGTGGTTTGGCCTCTGCTACTTTGATGTCGTCGGCAATTTTCTTGCTTGTAAACACTGGGCGTAGATCGCTGTTTACTTTCTTTCCAAGATCGGACAGCTGTCTTCGTACAACGTCGGCTGATCTTTGATCCTTGAACGGCAGAATAATTCGAACGGGCGCATTTGCTTAAACATCGCAAACTTGTTGTTGATTTCGCGACTCGATGAATCTAGTTATTGTGGAATTAATAAGATTATCTTCACTTCAGTTTTAAGAAGATCCCTTTCAAGTTGTCACATTCTTCAGCAAATAGATCAGGTGAAGATGAGAGACAGTAGGCTCGGTTTAACATAGTCATTAGAAGGGATCGTTTGTAACGGGCATCAACCTGGCTTTGATAGTGGAGAAGTAGGCCTTTATTTGTTGTTTTCCTGTGGACACATGTTTTCAGCTGTTTCCCAATCTTTGTGAGTTCCATTCCGATGAAAGGTAGTTTGTTGTTATTTGCAACTTCCATCGTGAAGCTGATTGCCGGGTGTGCTTCGTTTAATGTTGCCAGGAATGCCGTAGCAGTTGGAATATCTTTTACCGCGGCTAAGGTGTCATCCACGTATCTCTTATAAAAGGAAGGTAACTTATCTTCGCTTTCTAGTTTCTCCTCGATCGAACACATAAATGTATTCGCCATGACCAGAGTATTACTGAAACCAAATACTGAGCTGAAATTAAATCACAAGGAAATTGCTGAGATAGATAATAAAGTAAAAGAATACACCAATCATTGCTATCACAGCTTCCTCTTAATATTTGGACTGTGCAATGCTACTTACCCAGTGGCCCTTACCCAGTCGACATCTAGCAGGCATCATGGAATAATATACATGTCCATACTATTTTGACAATAAATGCGTTTACAGCTAAAAGGTGAGCGAGTGAAGTTTAAGTAACGTAGAGTAAAGTATATACCTCACAAATTAATGTGATTTGGTAAGCTGAAGCCACTCTAAAGGCACTAAGGCCACATGGTAGCGGGCATTACCCCTTAAATCTACCAAAGCAAAGATTGAGCCCAAGCATTAGCAGCCATGGACAGCTGTTTCGGCCTTGTTAGGCCTCATCAGCATGGCATAGCTAATGCTCAGGCTCAAGTACCCACATATCCATAAAACAAGCAGTGAAAACGTAAAGCTTGTGGGATGTGGCTGGAGTGACAAGGATATACCTCACAAATTAATGTGATTTGGTAAGCTGAAGCCACTCTAAAGGCACTAAGGCCACATGGTAGCGGGCATTACCCCTTAAATGCCCGCTACCATGTGGCCTTAGTGCCTTTAGAGTGGCTTCAGCTTACCAAATCACATTAATTTGTGAGGTATATCCTTGTCACTCCAGCCACATCCCACAAGCTTTACGTTTTCACTGCTCGTAGAGTAAAGTAGTCGACCTTGTCTAAGATGAAGGTTTGTTGATATTTTATAACGTGCCATGAAGATCAACTCTTTCTCCTGTTGATGTGTTTCTGCCATTTAGCTAGTATGTTGAACTTGACTCCGGTGACATGAAAGCTTCTGCAAGCTGACGTGAAATAAGGTAGCGGTAGCTCGGTCGACGCTTTGTTATGAACCAAACAAACTGATCTGGTGATTTCTGAACGATACTGTTCATGAACAATCTCTGGCTAGAATCAAAACCAAGCCACAACTAAAAACAAGCCCACTACATTATTACAACGCTGTTAAATATGGATTATTCTCCTAAACGTATCTTGTTCTTTCCAGCGTTTGCCAAAGGGACAAAATGGACATAGTAAGACAAAACTTGCAGTGGAGGTTTAAGGAGACGAACGTGGACGCTTCAATTTTTCTCCTCGTGTGGTGTAAGAACTGATCACAATAGATATCAGCCTGTTATTTGTGCGTTCGCGAATTCTGACCAGCTAACAAACATCTTATGTGCTAAACTGACTTGCCTGTCAACAAGCTCAGTAACAAATTTGATAAGCCATGCCTCCATGAAGCCAGGCCTCGCTTATCAGCTAGCCGATGTTTCAAGTTTTTCCAGTTGCCTGCCCAATACCGTTCACAAGCTACTGCTAAACTCATCATCTCTGTTAATCATCTCACATCTGCCTATGGATGCTTTAAAAAGCGCTTTTATGATTATCAAAAATCCCGAAATCAATTTTGGGAATGAAGTTTGTTAGTTATTTGCTCTGTAATGCCTCACACCAGAAAGCGATGTTACGTATATGTTATGTACACATTAGTCACAAAGGGCTAAATCAATATTACTGTTCAGTGTTGTGTGACCTGTCGCCCGCAAAGTGATTTTCATGAATGAATAAAAATCTTTATTTCAACACGATAGGGTTTGTCAGCATAGGTGGTGGGGTCGTGCATCTAAAATGATTAAATTAAATATGAACAAAATCCCTATCATCTAACATCTAAATAATCACTTTCTCTAAAAACTATGTCTGTACATTCAAATGTAAATGTAATAAAATCCGTATGAAAATAGGTGAGTGCAAAGAACATTTAAGTATGAATAAAATCCCTATCATCTAACCTTCAAATAACCACTTTCCTTAAAACTATGTACATTTTAATGTGAACAAAATCCCTATAAAATTAGGTGGGTGCAAAGACCTGATTAATATAAAGTGAGTGGGCTTACATTTTGGAATAAAAATTCTAATAATATTCAACAGCATTGTCTTTGTGTTTAATAATGGCGATTTCGCCTACGTCTGTTTCTTTAGTTTGTTTTTGAAAGCCTTTAGATCCTTGGTCAAGAATCCTTGCTAATTTAGCAGTTCCACGCTATTGCTCCTCTGAATTCGATGGAATTGCTCATGAAATTTGTTTCTGGTCTCGGAAGGACAATGTCACCATTTCTTCTACACTCACGGCTTGATTATATTTGTACGAATAAATCCTTGAATTCTGCAGCGGCGTAACCGTTTATGCATTTGTATAGATGGTTTGCAGCCAATCTCTGGAGACACAGATAACAATGGTGAAACGAATATAATAATAATAATAAAAATTTATTACTTATTAGGCGCAAATTAACATCTGAATATGATCAAATGCGCCGTACAACTATAACTACCAATAATAATTACAATAAAATATACTTGAGAATACCTAAAATTTATAATCTAAAAACTAGTCACTCTAACTACCAATAATAATTACAATAAAATATACTTAAGAATACCTAAAATTTATAATCTAAAAAGTAGTCACTCTAACTATAACAGGCAAAAGCCTTCCTAAAATAAATAAGTCTTTATTGTTCGTTTAAAAACCGAAACGTTATCGATGTCTCTGATACTTGCAGGCAGACTGTTCCACAATGCAGGGGCAGCTATTTGGAATGATCTGTCTCCCAGAGTTTTCTTTGTTTTTCCTATGGGTAACTGCAATAGTAGTTCTTCAGAAGAACGAAGCTGGTATTTACATTTCTCCTTTAATTGAACTAGATCACAGATATAGGACGGCGCAAGTTGATATATTGCTTTAAATGTTAAAACTAAGATTTTAAACTCGATACGATAGGTAACGGGTAGCCAATGCAAAGAAAATAAGACGGCGGGTGTAATAGGATTAAACCTTGGTGTTGAGTATACGAGCCGGGCAGCACTATTTTGAATGCGTTGTAACTTACTCATGTGTATCGCGGGAACTTTAT
Organism: Pachyseris speciosa; assembly: GCA_016490735.1. Taxonomy (NCBI): domain Eukaryota; kingdom Metazoa; phylum Cnidaria; class Anthozoa; order Scleractinia; family Pachyseridae; genus Pachyseris; species Pachyseris speciosa. The sequence goes on from JAEMWC010001411.1 coordinate 23,372, forward strand.
AAAGAAGACTATTACAGTAATCTAAGCGGCCTATAACAATGGAGTGAACAAGCGTTTGTGTGGCACCATTGGTTAGGTACTTTCTAATCCGCCTTATATTGTAAATATGAAAAGACGCAGCTTTACATATGTTATTAATGTGTGGTATCATACTCATGTTCTGGTCAAAGCATGATCCCAAGTTCGTAACAAATGCTGGTGGACGAACAAAAGGAACTAATGAGAGATCTATTGTTTACGTCCACCAACATGGCGGCGATGACGTAGCGTGAAAACCACCTATACAAACTCCATCAACCCTAGGTACATGAATAATCAAATTAGCGTTTTCTTGTATGAAATAAAGTTTATGTCGATTCATACACGTGGTCTTCTTTTCTTACTGATAAAAAGTAAGAAATCGTAAATTACTTTCCCAATCACTAACGTAATATCCCATCACGAAAATTACTAACATGAAACGTTTTTTATAATATTTTATGGTTCATTACTTTTTAAACTAGCACGGTTTTTTATGTAATGTTTAATAACTGAGCAGGAGTGTTTTATCAAGTTTAAAACACGAGGCGCAGCCGAGTGTTTTAGGACTTGATAAAACACAAATTGCGAATTTATTGAATGGCTTAAAATATTTTACTGGACATCTATCCATTCTTATACTAAAATTTAGATTTTGGGTTATTTTGGCCTAGAAAATCGGATGTAAAATTTAGCCGTGTCTTTATCAGATATAAAGACACTCATTAAAAATTAATTTCTTTTGTATTTCCTTCATGAATCACTACAATGCAGTATCTGAGAGTATCGTAGTACTCAAGTCGAAATAACAGAGCTATCGTTTTCCTCGCCGTTAAGGTTCAGGGCAAAACATTTGCATATCACAGCAACTCTGTGAGCCTTTAGTCTAAGCAATACCAGTGAGCCCGTCAGTGAGTTTCAATTTCTATTTGTAGCTCTGATAGATGCTATTTACAGTTCAATATGAGGCTCACGCTCCTCTATCTCCTCCTGTTCCTCAGTAGAAGTCTCGTGTGTTGTGATTGCTTCATCATTCGCAGCCATGACGTGCTCCGTCAACTCATTTATCAGCATACGGACTTGTTCCCAGTCCTAAATGAAAACACAAAAGGCCAGAAATAAACGAGCACCGAGGTTAGGTGCGATTACTCAGTAGATACTTACATTTCAATTGCAAAGACAGTACCTTTTCGCTTGTCGGCCCCTTAATTACACGCAACAAAGACGAAAAGCCGGAATAATGAATTTGAGGTGGAAAATAGCAAACGAACAAAAAAAGTTAGATACCTCTCTTTGCAAATGATCCAGCTCTTCACGTGTTATATCGTCATCTGGGGTTTGGTCCATTAAAATAAACAACTTATCAGAGAAGCAGATCAGAACAACATTAGTAAAACGAAATAGTGTGAAAAGTCACAAGAGTGCTTGTTGCCGTCTATAGTGACAAATAAAACTAAAAATATATAAATAAACTGTTTAAAGAAAAAACACCTCATTTGCACTTGGCTTTAATTTAAATCACCTTTTTAACAACGTTAGACATGTCTTCTGTCCACGGCACATCAGGTCCAAAAACATCAGGCTGAATTAGAAAACAGAAAGAAAAACTATCAATTATAGGATGACAACGAATCATCTGTCAGAACCAGTTTAACAAAAATCCGGAATCATCTCATTACGAGAAAAAAAAAACAACAGTCAGCTGAGAGATGAGTAAACCACATTTCACCCTCATGATTTGTGGTTTTATCTCGTCTATTAAAGGACTGTTGACAACAAAGTTAATAAAAAAAAATTAGTGATTAACACTTGCAACACAGAAGCAATCATGCGCTACAACACACTCAGATTATGAACAATGCTACAATTCGCCTTTTTCAAAAACTACTGACGTTCTTGAATGCTCATCACCTTTCTAAAGAATCCCTGAAGTTCTTCAAGACACAGATGATCGCCATTGGACTTCACCAACTGAGTTAAACGGTTTCTTAAGGAGGAAAGAAATCAGTGACAAATATCAATTAAACACAAAACCATCATCTTCAAATGTCTTGGCAGGAAAAAAGCCCCTTTTAGTGGTTGGAAAGAAGAAACATCTAGGAACTGATGCAATACATCTGCAGAGATGAGCTAGGTGCGCTTTGCAAATTAAACAATTAAAGTTAGACCAGGAGAGGAAAAATACTCTTATCACAAGTTCAAACGATTTATCACTCAAAGGAAATACCGTATAAGTCAATAATTTATTACTTTAACAGCTTCCTCTGGGCATCATGAAGTGCTCCAAAACCTATAAATCTGAGGTGTTTAATGGTTCTCCCGGGTTTTGCGTCACAGCTACTGAAATTGACTTGTATACCATGTCTCCACCAGATATTCACAGCTACGTTGAGGCCATGTGATCGGACATGATGAACCCTACATAAGAAGGTGATCATACTCAGAATTCCAAGTTAAAATTACACTTCTTCCCTTAGCTGCAATAAAGTTGGAAGATGAAAGGCACTCTCATCATCTCATCTGAGTGCATCAGAGTGCATCTCATCAATGCAAAGACTCGTTTTGATCACGAGGCTTGCACAAATCGCGAAATCATGTCCATGAACCGTCCCACTGGAACGAGTCTCTTGTAGAAAAATAATGGTAATTTTAGCTATGAAAAACGGGCAAGACAATGTTCACACTACTTCAAATTACAAACCTTAAATAAGAAAATAGTCCGAGACCGCCCGGCCGAACCTGAGACCTTCCGATTATTTGTTCGTATGCTCAGAGTACCTCCGAACTGAACTACCTTAATTGTGAAACCAAGGAAGTGACAAGACTATTAAGTGAGATGGAAGCTCTAAAACACTGCATCTGTACATGAGCGCCATCTGCTACTCACACCTTCATATAGTTTTATAAAAGAAAATTAAGTAATGCATGCTCTTTATGATTGAAACCGCACTTACCAAAGAAAAGGGACATAGAGACAGTCACCGGGTTCAATGAAGGCAAAATGATGCTCTATATTATGGAGTCCAGGATATTTATTCATGTCAACACTAGAAACAAGATTGAAAGGAAATCAGCAGTCATAACAATGAGCAACATTTTTAACGTGTAATTGAATCATAAACAGAACAGTCATTTAAATAATCAAAATATGGTAAAAACTGTGTAGCTTCATTTAAGTTCTGTTCAAGGTTGGGTGTCCTGATGGCGCTGATATTTAGAGATGAAATTCAGACGTTTCGGAACTCGTACTGTCCCTTAACCGATAAACCGATAAACCACTGTTCACCGATAAACCGGGACAATAGTCCCGAAACGTATGAATTTCATCTCCAAATATTAGCGCCCAAAAACCTCCAACTTTGAACAAAACTAGTCATTGAAATAGCAATGATTAGTACCATATAGTATAATACAATGTATGGAGTCAAAAGTAACCCCAAAATGTCCAACATAAGCGGCCCGTTAGTCCAGTACAGAGTGGCTGAAAGGCTAAACTCTCAGCTTCAGTGTAGTTCGGAAGCAGCTCTCCCTTTACGTAACTGTTAGAAATTGGACCAGTTCCTAGTCACATCGCTGAAGCTCATTGTCAAACAGTTAACGTGAATGACCGCTGCTTCGCGCACAGAGTAAAATAAGGAAATACCGGCTGTACCTCTTGAGCATGCATATGCAGCAAAACCTCCTCACTGGCAACGTTGATGGTTGCAACATCACACGATGAAATCCGTATCCGTATCCGTATCACGGACGAAATCAACCGAAAGCCGCGGCGTAATTAATTTCGTTACCCGTGGGGATTATAGATGTCCTAATGCCTCGATAATGGTACAACTGTGTGTCGGTTATTAGCTGGTCGATAATGAGGAGGATTTATATTTTACATCAGTCTAAATAATTTTTACAATTAGGAAACACATAAAGCATTAGAATGGTACTGTATTCCTATCATTTGCGGTGTATAAAGCAGTACCTAGACAGATTGTGACGTTGCGAGGCGCACTGGAAGCCGAAAGAGGGAATTCCCAAGATACATTTCTATTTAAAGTTACGGTTTAGAAAACTACTATTTTTTTATTTTGGGGAGCATGGATGGCGCAGTGGTGAGAGCACTCGCCTTCCACCAATGTGGCCCGGGTTCGATTCCCGGACTCGACGTCATATGTGGGTTGAGTTTGTTGTTGGTTCTCTTCTCTGCTCCGAGAGGTTTTTCTCCGGGTTCTCCGGTTTTCCCCTCTCCACAAAAACCAACATTTCCAAATTCCAATTTAATCTGTTTGTAAAGCGCATTTGATCATATACACATGGAAAATGCGCTATATAAGTTCTAAATTATTATTATTATTATTATTATTATTATTTCAAGTTGTCAAGCAGAAACGCAACGTGCTAAATGTATAAAAAAGCTAAATGTATAAAAACTCTAAGTGCCTCAAAACACATCAAAGGTTCTCCGGTTTTCCCCTCTCCACAAAAACCAACATTTCCAAATTCCAATTTAATCTGCTTGTATGGCGCATTTGATCATATACACATGTAAAATGCGCTATATAAGTTCTAAATTATTATTATTATTATTTCAAGTTGTCAAGCAGAAACGCAACGTGCTAAATGTATAAAAAAGCTAAATGTATAAAAACTCTAAGAGCTTCAAAACAACCCCGTTGAAGTCCTGAATTTTTTTCAGGCTTCTTTTCGCAATTGCATAAATTGCGTTCACAACTGCGAGGATCATTCTTCACTTGATTTCATTTCCGCAGTTCATATATGATTCATTTCATATATCATTCACACTCATTTCTTTCACGGGAACATATAAACCCACAATTGACCTGCTCCCAACGTCAGTGGCTTCATAGCTGAGTTGGTTAGAGCATCGCACCGGTAATCGCGAGGTCACGGGTTCAAACCCCGTTGAAGTCCTGAATTTTTTTTTCAGGCTTCTTTTCGCAATTGCATAAATTGCGTTCACAGCTGCGAGGATCATTCTTCATTTGATTTCATTTCCGCAGTTCATATATGATTCATTTCATATATCATTCACCCTCAAAACACACTTCGATGTTCCATTGTTTGATGCCATCATTTATGAATAGTCTTCTACTGAGATCACATTTCAGTGCGAAAGTTTATTGAAAACGTTAAGTATTTCCTTTCGAGAGGAAATTAGGAAGCAGGTCCTTGGGCGAACCACAACAACAACAACAACAACAACAACAACAACATCATCATCATCTTTGTTGTGTACCTTGAATTTTCTTTGATACAAAAATATGTAATGGTCATAGGACTGAGTGGAGTACAACGGGCGAGTGATTTCAAATTGGCCGAGCGCGTAGCGTGAGGCTGATTTGAAATTACGAGCACGATTACCCCTGAATTGTACGACACGAAGTCCGATTACCGATTAATTGTGTCAACAACAAAATGCGAGAAACTCTAGAGGTCAACTTTCTAAATTGTAAAACGTATTGTACAAAATAACCAACGGAAATGGTTGCTATTTTTCAAAGCGCGAAGATTGACAACTGACACGACTTGGCAGCTACTGCTCAACATACCCAAATAAGGTAACTGTCCGATTTGGCCTGTCCGACTGTCCGATTACAGGTGTTTGTAATCGGGCAGCTCCAATCGGACAGTTTGGACCACAAATAAAGGCTGTTAAGAACCAATCACATTCGAACATTTTGTTATTGACAAAATTAATAAATTAATACATAAGAAAAGGTACGGACCTTCAGAAATAACTATTAAGAGTTAAAAATGCCTGAAGGTCAGTAATTGCAGGATATAAAAATAAATTAGTGAAATGGATCAGAGGTACAATACACTCAAGAAGTAGAGCAAAACACGCACAGAGAAACACTGGGGCCGAACACTGAGGCCCTCAAGAAGAGTTTTCGTTATAGGGGCGCAGTAACATGGAACAGTCTGTCAGCGGAGGCTAAGCAGGCCACTACTTTAGATAGTTTTTATTCCGCTATTGTACATTAGTAATTTCTTAACTTAGTTTAGCACTTCTTATAGGATTTTTTTAACAATGTCTGTTATTTAGTCTTAGCTTTTAAGTACTAGGTTTAATGCGCACGGCTCTTTAGAAGACCACTTTTTAGTGATAAGGATCCCGTGGATAAATAAAGTTTACTATTATTATTATTATTATTATTAACATACACTACACACAGAAGAACAGACACAGGCATAAACATAAAACACACACAAAAACACCCACAGTATTAGAAAATAATTATAATATAATGTACATCATATAATAAGCAAGATTATTGATTAGAAGCAAAGAAAATAGCATGTGAAAAAAGATATCTTAATAATCATTAAGAAGTTTGTTTTTTAGAACCTTTTTAAACTGACTCAAAGACAGGGCTTTAACATTTTCTTCGATTAAATACCAGATTTTTGGTCCTTGAAAGCGTATATTGAAAATTCCATAATTAGTTCGAGGTTTAGGTAAATAGTAAGTTTGTCTGCAGGCCAAGCGAGTATTATGACTATGAATTTTGTCAACTGGATTAAATAAATGATTAAAAACCGATGGTAATTGATGATTATGAAACTTATACATAAAGATTGCAACAGAATATTTAACAAGATCACTAAATTTGACAATTTTTAGCTGTTTAAATATAGGAGTTGAATGCTCATCGAACTTTGAAAAAGTAATAATTCGTAAAGCTTTCTTTTGCAAGACAACAGGCCATATGTTCCCGTGAAAGAAATGAGTGTGAATGATATATGAAATGAATCATATATGAACTGCGGAAGTGAAATCAAATGAAGAATGATCCTCGCAGTTGTGAACGAAATTTTTATTTTTTCAGGCTTCTTTTCGCAATTGCATAAATTGCGTTCACAACTGCGAGGATCATTCTTCATTTGATTTCATTTCCGCAGTTCATATATGATTCATTTCATATATCATTCACACTCATTTCTTTCACGGGAACATATGAACCCACAATTGACCTGCTCCCAACGTCGGTGGCTTCATAGCTCAGTTGGTTAGAGCATCGCACCGGTAATCGCGAGGTCACGGGTTCAAACCCCGTTGAAGTCCTGAATTTTTTTCAGGCTTCTTTTCGCAATTGCATAAATTGCGTTCACAACTGCGAGGATCATTCTTCATTTGACTTATATTTTAAGTTAGCAAGATGTTTTTCGGAGTTGTTATCTTGTTATATTTAAGTTGCCTAATGGCCGACCACTCAAAATGTCAAGCATGGGGAGGGGGGGTTGTTGTAACACAAAACAACAAACCAAAGCATTTGGTTGAACACAACTCTATTCAGCTATTCTCCATGGCGGACGAGCACACGTCCCCTTGACCTGCGCACAACACTCTAGGTACGCAATGCGTGTATACAATATCCCCCCTTTCCTATGAAGGCATGGACGGGTAACAGAAAACAAATGTAACATGACTAAACTCAACTGGGATCACAACAGAATTTGAGTAAGCACAGATTCTCAGAAAACGTCCTAGCTCAAAAGAAAGTCATTAAAATAACTGGGAACACGGCGTTCTCGGAAAGGCCTGCCAACATGTTCAGAGTTCCCTAATGTAATGTTTCCATGACTGTGGACACTCCCTCCTTGAGTAGGTCTTCCGACAGGTTCGGTGTTCCTTGCTGTGGGTATCACTTTCTTGACCATGGATACGTTCCTAAACAACCGTGCCCCTCCTCTCGCAAGTTCGACGCTGACTCCTTTTTTTCTGACGACGGTAAAGGGTTTAGGGTCATATCTTGTGGTGAACTTGTTTTGACGCTTCTGAAGCAGCAGTACTTGATCTCCCTGGCGAATGTCTGAAGGGGTTGCCTTGTGTCGTCTATCCATGTATGACTTTGCTTTTGACTTTCTCAAATTGTCATTGGAGCATGCGATTTGGAGGAGCTTAGAGGGGCGAGAGAGATCCAAACAGGGAATCTTGGTCCTGATATGACGATTCATCATCAGGGATGCAGGCGATACCCCAGTGGAGGAATGGGGAGTATTTCGATAATTCAGTAAGAACACAAACAGTTCAGAACGCCAGTTCTTCCCTGCCACTGTAGCAATTCGAATGGTCTTCTCCAGGGTTTTGTTGAAACGTTCCACTTGGGTATTAGCAGCTGGCCAAAGGGGCGTGATTTTGCGATGCTTGATGCTTAATTGCTGACACCATGCTGTAAACTCGTCTGACCCGAAAGGGGCATTGTCGGATGTAATGACTTCAGGGATACCATGTGTTGCGAACATTTGGTTAAGGTGCGTAATGGCTGTGGCTGCCGAACTTGAGCGTGTAACATAGACCTCTGGATACTTTGATGTTTCATCAACAGCGACAAAGAGATACTCTCCTGATGGGAATGGGCCACAGTAGTCAACATGGAGTGTGTGCCACACTTGTTTTGGTGGATCTGGCATTCTGAGGGGCTCTGGGGAAGGTGCTGGGCCCACAATTTGGCAACCAAGGCATTCGCGGACATATCTTTCAGCTTGAATGTCTATGCCAGGCCACCAGACTCTTTGTCTGAGATGCTGTTTAACTTTAGTGATGCCTTGGTGCCCCTCATGTGCTAACTACAGAATGCGATGACGCATTGCGTTTGGGATAACGATACGATTGTTCCGCAAAATAATGCCACGTTTCTGGCAAAGTTCATCCTTTAGATCTGCAAAGGGCTTTGGTGCAGCTGACCAGTTTCCAGTTTCCAGGGACTCCTTGATGGTTTTCAAGGTAGGGTCACATTCGGAAGCGAGAAGAAGCTTTTGAAGAGTGATGGCTGAAGGAAGGGAGTCAACTATAATGGAGTTAACGTATTCCTCAACAGGATCTCTGGATGTGTTGGTTGTGACAGGTTTGCGTGACAAGAAGTCAACAGCATTTTGGATGCCAGGTTGGTAGATAATGAAGCCGTAACCGCCAACGTTCGATTCTTGGTGAAGGGTTCCCGCGGCCATTGAGGAGAACTTCCAGAGGTTTGTGATCTCCCACTAAGTCAAACTGGCCGCCATGGATGTAAAAATGAAACCTCTCACATGCCCATACTCCGGATAAGGCTTCTCTTTCAGTTTGGCTATAGCGCTGTTCAACGACTACGGCTTGCATAC
>JAEMWC010001411.1:40000-75000 GCA_016490735.1 Pachyseris speciosa
GCAGTTTGAATTTTAGAGTTTTTCACAGTGCGTGTCATAAAGATGTCTGCTCACAAGCATGTCACTTACATGAAAACTTCGATTCACCGTGTGTTTTGGGTTTAAAAAGCCAACATGGTAAGAGAAGCGTCTATGTGAATGTTTGAAAGCTCAACAGACAGAACAAAGTCTTTGATATAGCTAAAGTAAGAATCACATGTTTTAATTCGTTTCCGGCCGCCATCTTGGCGTCCCTGAGAGGGACGCCAAGATGGCGTTTCCATACCAAACACTATAATTTTGAGTGGTACATTTTGGCCAATAACTCGAGTACGGGATATCACACGGCCCTGAGACTTTGGTATGTTGTTTATTTATTACTCTTCTATAATATCACAATTTCTTGACTTTCTCTATTGAATGGTTGATGATTTTACTTTTTTACTTGCGTGACTGAAAACACTCTACAAAACTTCCCGGAAACAAGGATCGTACGAATCACGCGGTATGGGCGGGCGGACGAACAAACTGACCGACTTGCTGTACTGTAACGTTAGCAAACACATGTTGTTGTTTTCGTTTCTTTATAGTATCATTTTCCACTGAAAAGTAGAATTTTTTAGTGGGCAATCGATCCCCTGTAATTCGTGTCTGCCGTGTACTTCATTCAGCATATTGCAAAGTGTATCAAATATTACACAGACAGACTGACTGACCATCAAGAGAACTCGTGTGATAAAATGCCGTTTGAGAAGGTTTTTAAAATAAGAAAGCAATGGGCTTTGTGAATGATATATGAAATGAATCATAATGGGCTTTGTTGCGAAATTATGTTCGTCGAAGCTAAAAAAGTGTTACTTAGCACTGCTTAGCATTATATTTATCAGGAAAAAAGCCTTATTTGCATATACCTCCAACGCAATAACTAGTTTTGTCAGTTGATCACCTTGATTGTTGCCATGATTGGTCGTGGCAACCAACGGACGAAACTAGTTCATGAGGCCTTTTCCTGATAAAGATGATCTAATTGGCTTCTTTTACTGTTTTTGGTAATTTATTGAAAAAGGACTGAACCTGAATATCTGAAAGTGGTTTATCCTAATCTTAAAGGGGCTATGTCACGGTTGTCTGACGGTCTTTGGGGCGAAATTCAGGTTAATTTAAGACTACAGTAAAAGCTCTATTAAGACCCGGGGGGGGGGGGGCTCATTTAATTTCAGGTCTCATTAACAGGGTAGGGGGCTTATTAGAGAGGGGGGCTTAATAAAGAGGTGGGGGGCTTATTTCAAATCTTAAACACCCCGTTTTCGTCTTTAACAGTTTTTGTACAAAACTCAAACAACTACAGAAACTTTTATTATCTAATAAAGAGCAGCAAACAGTATTACGGGTTTGAGTGTACATTAAAAAAAAATTGGACCACATAAAGTTGATTTCGCAAGAGGGAATAGGAGGGACTTATTACAAAATCTCATGTCCCTAAAGGGGGAGGGTGGCTTATTAGAGAAGGGGTGGGGCTTATTACAAAAAACGACTTCCAGGCCGGGGGCTTATTAGAAGGGGGAGGGGGTTAATAGAGAAAGGGGCTTAATAGAGCTTTTACGTCAAACACACATTGGTCTTAGATCTCCAACAGAAAGACAAAGTTGTTTTCACTCGGCCGACTTCCAAGAAGGCAGAGGCTAGATCTGGGCTTGGTTCTTCGTGTTTCATCCACAAAGCTCACTTCCGGCGTTTCTACGCAAGCGCGAGCTAAATATAGTAGTACCTCTCGGAAGGCCCTAGGGACGGGGTTGCACAAAACAGTTTCACCCTGCTGAATATTTTTTCTCCTCAAATTTCACTGAGATTCCAGTAACGTTTATGCCAAAAAAATCCTCCGTTCTGTGATGGTGATTAGTGCAAGCTAGCGGATCAAAATGAGGAAACAAACTCCTGGGTTTTAAAACAGTCAAAAGCCACTAATCATTGTTTTTTGGTCATCGTTTTCTACTTAGTCGGTTTTCTATGCCGTCGTTTTTGCGGGGTCATCTTTTCTAGACATCCATAACACAAGCAGTGTTGAATGTACTTGAATAATGCATTGTATTAGAGAAGGCAGTGCTGCTATCTGCACATGATGAACGCGATGCAATAGTGAAAATAAAATATGGAAAGCAATTCAGATCTTGTTATTCTAACTTCGTCAAAACATGACAACCGACAACCGACCGTGTAGGTGAATCAGTGAAGTAGCAAATTGCAATTTCGGGAAGGCCGAGTGAAGGCCAATATGGCCTCTTGTTTAAAGACGACCAACGCATAATCGGCTTATAAATGGTTCTTACTAGACAGGAAAGCTGAAACTTGAAAAACAGCAGCCCACTTTTTTTCAAGTTGCAACCCGTTTCCATCCTGACCATCCGTAGGCGAGGAGTCTTACTTTTTATTTGATTGCACTAGTAGAGTAGTTTTGAACAAAACTGGAGCGTTATGATGCATTTTCTAAATCCAAAAACTCATACTATTCCTTTTTTTATTTCTTCAAAAATATTACCCATTCATCTGCTTTACTTTGAAGCTATCTTACATGTAATTTTTCAAATAACTCTGCTCCAAAAGCTCTCTCTGAAAAATTTGTCAAGACCAGCTCGGTTCATTCATACAACACGAGGGCTTCATCTTGTGGCAAATATCATACTAAATTTTCACGTCTAAATCAACAGCGGGACTCTTTTTTAAGCTTTGGCGCGAAAGCGTGGAATTGTCTCCCATTGCAAATATGTAATCTACCAAAACTGGCGTTCAAGAAATCAATTCGCAAAGCTTTATTCGCAGCTTTAGAAGGCGAGGAGGATTATATTGAGGCACCTAATTTACTATCCAAAATTAATTTATATTTTACATAACCTTTTGTAACCATTCATTGTTAATGTCTTCGCCTGTTTAGTTTATTAAGCTACCTATTACTAATCAATTGTGCAACCATATTTATCTCCGGATGCTAATGATTGTATTTTATTTATAGTTTATTCCTGTCATTGTTCATAGTCTGTTATTTGAAGCTTACAAATTGATTTATTTTCTTCTTTTTTTTCTTCCCGCACAACTCGCCTCGACTAGCTTACGCTATATGCGAGTTGTACATGTTCTTCTTTTAATTGTTAAATATTAATAAAGTTTATTGTTATTGTTGTTATTTTGAGTTACCATCAGCATAAACATCTCTTGTGGCTTGTTAAATTCATACCAAGACCTCGTGACTTAGTCCCTTTAATTTAGAGTTTCGTAACTGGATGTTGTCTCTGTGTCTCGTGTTATGACTGTGAAGAGGCATAATGACAGTGACATTGAGGGTGAATAGAAGGAGAAAATGAGGAGGAAAACGGGCAAATGATAAGACGAAGAGAAACCCGGCCTTGCGAATTAAACTCGGACCAAGGATTTTTTTTTATTAAATACGTTATAATAATTTTGAAACATTCATTAACAAAACTTTGCTGTTATTAAATTCATTTTGAAATGTGTTTTCAGAGCAGGAAAGTAATAAAGAGCCCCTGTCATCGCCCTTCTTTGATTATCTGTGAGCCAAAAGAGAATTTTGTTTACTGAAACAAGTGCTAAATCTTTATTTACCATGATTATGTTTTACTGTCTGCTATTGTATAATATTCAGTGCTGTATTATTTGGAAGTATCACCAGTCTTGAGCAGGAGCAAACTTTCCAGGAAACACTCTGACCAAGCCATCGCCCAATTCCGGTGCCCTCTCTGCCCAGAAAAATCCTTTTAAACCAAAAATTCCTTCCTCAGTGATTTTCTTGACAAGGCTTGCATACCCAGGAGTTTCCTCTCGGATGAACACATGAACAGATTTATCTACATTGTAAACCATCAAGTCTTTTGGAGCATCAGGGTCCATGGCAGTAACTGGTCTTTGTACTTTGACAACAAATGATTTGCTGGCAGGAATAGCAGCTTGTGAGGCAGTACAGTCGTCTGTCTTGCCAGCACTTACTGACACAGTAGGTTGGTCAGCTTTGAGCACATTACTTATGGTTGTCATGTAAGGGTATCTACTGGGGTGAGCCAAGATACCTTCTTCACATTTCCGCTTGTGGCCACCTTTTTTCCAGTGTTCTTTCTGACATTCTCTCCCACAGTATAACGTGACATAGCATCTTGCACAGCGCTTCAATTTCTCAACAGCTTGACCTTCAAGAAAAAGATAACAAAGACAAATCAACTTTTGCACTTTCTAGTTTCTATAACAAAGACATAAATCAACTTTTGCACTTTCTAGTTTAATCTATAACAAAGACATAAATCAACTTTTGCACTTTCTAGTTTAATCTATAACAAAGACATAAATCAACTTTTGCACTTTCTAGTTTCTATGTCCTACGAGCATGTTTCTCTATCTACATGTACATGTACATGGCCATGCATGTTTCCCTGCACTGAATGCAAGCCTGTCATCAATGTTTGAGCCACAGGTTGTACTGGTCAGGATCACCCTTACATCAGGGGTGCTCAGGTGTAACAGGTATTAGATAGAGGTTATGGACTCTATAATGCTGAAAAAATGCCACCTGCCTACTGTAGATTAGCATTTGCTGTTTGTGGGATAGTCTGACATTTTTATTTATAATAAGATTTATCATTCTCAATAAACTTGAAACTTGAAAACTTGAAACTTGTTACCTTCACCTGTGAAAAGATCACTCTTGCTATGGTTACATAATAAATTGCACATTTCACAGTGAAAGTGAAATGGTTTGGTATTTCATTGGTGTTTATATAATAAAATAACAGAACATTACATGGTCACTTGGAGATACAAAATTTCTCTTCTCTTGTTGAAAAGTATTTCACTCATTCGCTGAGCTCACTTGTGAAATATTAAATTTTTCAACACTCAAAAAAATGAATCTGAAGTAACTCTTACTTCAATAATGTTTGTTTTGGTAGGTGAGCACAAGCATTCAAGGAAAAACTGTTTGCTTAACCGATTTACCAGCCCTTGCTTTACCACGGAAATCCAAACAAACTGGACTATACCATTCAGTAGTTAATAGACTAGCAAACTGTGTGAGGCTTTTTTTGCATTCCCATTCTTCCTAAAAAGTTGGCCGATAGAATTTTCCTCTATGCATGCCACACACTGGGATGCTAAGGGAAAACTATTAAGGCATGTGATGTGTGTTGGGTTCTTTAAACGCGGAACGACAAAGTTACGGAAAAGAAGATACGAACTTTATTACACAACGAACAAACTTAAAACACTAAACACACTAACCTGAAATTTACAAGTGCGCGAACTTATATAACAACGAATATTAATTACTTGCATGAAGCTCCTGAGTTACGTAACCCCCACGGGGTTAAGCTTCTGAGTTACGTAACCCCCACGGGGCTAAGCTCCTGAGTTACGTAACCCCCAGGGGGTTAATCAACACTACACTTCCTCCCACACAAATGTGGCTTAAATGAAATTACAGGAACAAAGTTCGAAAAGTCCTTACTAAAAACAGTGTCATCTTAAGTACATTAATTCGATTGATCCTTTCAGTTTATCACGCACCCTTCAAAATTATATTTCTTCTATTAATCGTTTGGGTTTACTACGAACTCTGGACGGATAAAATTTGGACGGTACGAAACTAACTCCTCTGGTAAGCCATGTGTTGCAAACAGGAAACGTAGGGCTTGAATGGTTGCTGATGCAGTGGTTGAGGACATAGGGAATACTGACTTCAATCCACTTCGATTTCATATCCACCGCAAGAAGAAACATCTGACCGTTAAACGGACCAGCGAAGTCGACATGTATTCTCTGCCAAGGGCGTGTGGACCAGATCCAAGGATTGCTGACTTTGAGAGGGCTCTTACAGCGATTTGCCTGGCAGGCATCACAATCTCGCAAAAAGACAAAAGATTAACTTAGCTATCATGCAAAATATTGTACATCGCACGCGAAAGAACTGGATCCCCATGCGTGGCCTCGCGGATTTTAGACACCGTGATTGGAGCTCGTTCCATTTGAACACGGTTAACTTGATCAGCTTCGATACTCTGCCAGTACATCAGTCCATACACTGTTCGGAATGATCGTCACAGAGGCACCAGTGTCCACCTCCATGTCTACAGGCTTTCCATCATTATGAACTATAGTGAACATCGGCCAGGCGGTTTTATCCACAGGTTGTGCCATCGCCTCCGATTCTTCAACATAATGAGTTCCACCGGGTTTCTTCTTCTTCTTACTTTCACCACCCCTGGCCTTTGGTTTCTGAGGTGCACGTTTCTCCGGACACTTCGTTACAATGTGGCCAAACTTCTGGCATCCATGACATTGTGCTTTCCGATGAAAACATTTTTCCGGAGAATGGTTGGCTTTCCCACACCTGAAACACTCGGGAAAAGTTCCTTCCACTTTCTTAACATCGTGGTGGGCAACACCATGAAATCCTGAGGCTTCCTTTTTCAGTCTTTCTCCACCGCAGTTTGTAAAGACAATGTCGCTTCGGCCAGTAACTTGCGCTGAGTTGACTGAGAACGCAAACCACAAACAAAACGGTCACGGATGGCTTCCTCGCGATACAGACCAAATTCGCAAGTCTCCGCTAACTTTTGTAGCTTGGCGAAGTACTGCCTAATGGTTTCCGACTCTTCCTGTTCGGCTTTGTGAAACTTGTATCTTTCAGCGATAATTATCGGCTTGGAGTCCACATGCTGAGCCTGAGTATCCACAATTTCCGTAAAACTGAATTCTTTCGGTTTCCTCGGCGCTGAAATGGACCTCAACAAAGCATACTTTTTACTACCCATCAAGGTAAGTATGCTCGGTACTTGCTTTTCCGTCGGAATACTGTTAACTGCGAAGAACATTTCGAGTCGCTCCACGTAATGCTTCCAGTCACTGCCCGGCGTAAACTCTTCCATATGGATGAACCTAGACACTTGGTTGTGCTGAGCCTTCAGGTGGTTCCGGTATCCCATCCTTGTCGCCAACTGTTGTGTTCTTTAAACGCGGAACGACAAAGTTACGGAAAAGAAGATACGAACTTTACTATACAACGAACAAACTTAAAACACTAAACACACTAACCTGAAATTTACAAGTGCGCGAACTTATATAACAACGAATATTAATTACTTGCATGAAGCTTCTGAGTTACGTAACCCCCACGGGGTTAATCAACACTAGAATGTGTGAAGAACATTTTCACCAAATTTTGTTAAAATCTGATAAATCTAGATACCTTGATAATTCATCAGAATGGAGGAAATGCATCCAAAAATATTTGCACAGTTTTTGCACCTTGTGGAAGTTTCGGTCCATGCACTCATACTGCCGACCAATAGACCAATAGACTACAAACAAGGAACCCCCGGCATACCAACTCAATCCTGGGTAGGGCCATAGCAAGGGGAGGGGCCAGGGGAGGGGGGCATGCCCCCCCCCCTCCCAAGTTTTTTTGCCCATCCAAAATTAAAAAAAAAAACATCCATGCATTATGATCAAAAGTTGAAAAATAAAATATTAATCTCCCAGAGGTTTGAAAAAGATGTCAATAACTCTTAAAGGAATAATTCCTGGTAAACTACATCTGTATAGTATCCATTTCCCCAGTTAATGTTTCTTCTTTTTTATTGCAGAAGTTGATGCACAAAAATAAGAGAGATCGTGAAGCTACATATAGGGAAATAGTCGCCTCAGAGAAACACAAAGTTGGATAAGGCTAGGGCCGACACTCAAAACAAGTCCATGGTGGACTGTAAATGGAGATTCGTTAGCGGTGGTTCTGAATAACCACATGGAGCTGTGGGAGTGGTCACTTGGGGTTTGCAAAGACACGGAGATGAAGGAACAAATATGAGGAGTGCAAGGGATTCTACTTTGGGTGCACATTAGCAGAATTTTGTCTTGAAGCACACTGACAATTTGAGCTGTGCATTGCAAGCCTCCTCCACATCAGCAGCCCAAGGACAGCGACTAGCTGAGAACGTATGCAAGACTCTATTTAACAATTAGATTATGAGCTCGAGATTTCTATCGTGTGATAGCTGATGAGGGCGCAGCCCGAATCAGCTATCACAGATAGAAATCGAGAGCGAATAATCTAATTGTTTTAGCATAAATCTACTAGTCGTTCAAAGCTAAACAAGCAAATTATCTAAATCCTCTTCACAAACACTTTGACAACGTGAAGAAGCGGCTGCCATTTTGTTCACAACCGCTACTCAATATCTATCACAGAATAGATATTGAGTAGCCTAGCCAATCAGAGAATGCCATTCGTGATAGAACGCTAGTAGATTTATACTAACAAAGGATAGAAATGAAACCACTTTTGATATATTTTAGATGAGGTTGTTAAAGAAGAAAGGTGAGGTGGACGGAGTCGCCGAGCCAAAGCTGCCAAGAAAATGACGAGTTTTAGAGCGGACAGAAGTAGGAGACAGAGGCACACATTATTAATTTCCTTATACACCCAAGGAACATATCTGCCACATGTATTATTCAGCAATTGATGTGACTATAGAATGTACCTGAACTATACATTTAACCAGAAGGACTGAAAGGTCTACCGCAGCATACAGGAACTTCATCTGAAGGCGATAGTAGGCAAAGACCACGAGGAAGAACTAATGGAAGTGATGGCCATACCTCAGCTGTCCCTTCTTCCAGACATAGTGCGGTCAATGGGGTACAACACCTTCCAATTTGACATTGCTGATCTCCTGGACTTTTTTCAATCACTCACTCGGAAATGCTCCCAAACTCCTACTTAGTGAGATTTGCACACTTGATAAGCTTATGTTTGTCATGCCAGCTACCAACGCTATCAGTGAGTGGTCTTTCTCTGCTTTAAAGTGGGTTAAGACCTACTTGTGTTCAACCACAGGAGAGGCCAGGCTTAACCACCTTATGCTCCTGCATGTCTACAAGGACTTGGCAGATGGTATGGACATAGTTGAAGTCGCCAATTTATTTGTGGGAGACAACCAGTGGCGAAAGCATTTGTTTGGGAAGTTTTCACGATATGACCTTCTGACGAACTCTGTGTTTGCATCTAAAGCAACTCAAACAGTCTCAATGACCAAGAAATCACTATGATGAAAGGCTGCAGGTGAATAAAGATTAAGTGGTTTCAAGATGCAGAGACCAAAACCCACACTTTTCAACAACAGCCAGCTACTTAAAATTTCTGTGCCCCCCCTGCTCAGTTTCTCAAGGCTTGCTATGGCCCTGCTGGGAAAGGTGATTTCAAATTCAGAAACAGGCAGAGTATTTGTCTTTTAGTTATGGTGGGAAGAAATAAGTTTGGTGTTGTCAATTCATCTGAAAATAAAACTGAAACCACCCAATGGAAAATTGGTTTGAATGTTGATGTTAACAAAATATCCAATTCAAGATCCCAAATGAAGCTCAGTGTGTGAAAAATGTCATCACTAAAACATTTTTGGAATTAATCCCTAATTTGGAATTGCCAGATTTTGACATCTTTAGTTCTTTGTTTTAAACTGTTCCCCCAAATCTTTTTTTTTTTAACATTTCTGTGTTCTTTTACTCATTATGTTTAATTATCAGATTCCACAAACCACAGTTAGCACAACATGCTGATCTTTTTGCCACAGAAGAATCAACATTCCTGTTTGCTTTGTGCAACAGCTTCCTTATCTCTGGCGACACCCTTGCTTGATCAAATGGTGTTTTACCCTCATTACAGGATGCTTGAGGATCTGCACCATGCTTCAGCAACAGTTTCACAACATCTGGTGCACCTAAAATACATCATGGAGTCAATAGATGGTTCATCTTTCAGCACTTGTGTGGCATCTCCATTGTTAAACCATTTTACTGGGAAAAGAATCTTTGGTGCATTTGTCTCAGCTCTCTTCACAAAGTGGTTCTGATAAATGTACAACTAGCACGCACCAAGTGAAACATCTGAGAAGTTACATGTCTGTGCAACTCTGATAGAATATTGCTACAGCCATTATCTTATGCTGTCATGACAATGAAAAGCTGATTTGATTGTTGCCTCACAACAGCTAATAATTGACCAGTGAAGTTGGAATCTCGGAAACAGTGGAACCCACATTTACGGTGGCCCATAGGGGCAATACAAAAATATTTATCCCAGTACAAAAATATTTATCCCAGTACAAAAATATTTATCCCAATACAGAAATATTTATCCCAATACAGAAATATTTATCCCAATACAAAAATATTTATCCTAATACAAAAATATTTTTCCAGTACAAAAATATTTTTTCAGTACAAAAATATTTATCCCAGTACAAAAATATTTTTTCAGTACAAAAATATTTATCCCAGTACAAAAATATTTATCCCAGTACAAAAAATATTTTCCAGTACAAAAATATTTATCCACGTACAAAAGGTACATGCATCTCTGGCAGTTCATCACCAACATTTCAACCGACATTTGTTGAATGAAGGACTACAGAGAAAAACTTAACTTTTACACTGTTTAACGAAAAAATCTGTACATGGAGTCAGTAAAAACACTAAAACAGACTCACTTACCAATGTATGTAGCACAGTGAAGACATGTCATACCGGAATATGTTCGAGCCACAATTGAAGCATTGCACTGTTCAATGAGATACTTCGCTATTTCTACATTTGCCGCCCTTCCACAAGCATAGAACAACGGCGTGAATCCAAGAGAATCTTTTGTCTCTGTAGAAGCTCCGTATTTTATAAGCAACTTAACCACGTCAAGCTTTTTCTGAGTGACAGCGTAATGTAAAGCGGTAAACCCAAGTCTGTCTTGTTCATTAATGTTCAGTTTTCCCAACGCTCTTCTCATGAACATGTAAGCTTCAACAAGACCTCTCCCTTCAGCATCATCATTACATTCAGTGACCATAATGGCGAGCTCCGTAGAGGGCTCTGCACGGTATTCAGCCAAAAAGTCGCTATCGATGTCCTCTTCGTCAAGATCCGCCATGATGGGAACGACAACTTAACTGACCAGAGTGGGGTGAAAGAGACCACAGGCTTCCCAAGCTCAAAATTGGACTATGCATATGGGAAAGTCGCCGGTTTGTAAAAAAAAATGTGTAAATAACTATCTAATCAGAAATAAAGTTTTCTTACCTCAAATGTGTCGCGTACTTGTCTCTTGTGCCGATTTTGAAGCCATTCTGACACCGTTTAGTGAAGTTTTTCGAAATCGTTGTCTCTCCTTCTAAAAGAAGTAGAAGGCAGACCACTCCATCGATCGCATCAATCGCTGGCCAGACGTCACTCCACAAATCGCTCTCTCATCGAAAGGAAAAGTCCCGAATCGCAATAAAACCAACAGTTCCATAAAGCCCAATAAATTTCACTCCATCTACGTGTGCTCCACCGGAGGGGAAGGTACATTTTGTCGCGAATCAAGTGTCACACTAGGGCTGCAGCTGGTTTGTAACCGTTACAGAGTTCACAACTATCAAGCAAATTTAGAACGATAACTATCTTATGCTGAAAATCCAATCTTATCGTTCTAAATTTGCTTGATAGTTGTAAACTCTGTAAAGGTTAGTGTGACACTTGATTCGCGACAAAATGTACCTTTCCCTCCGGTGGAGGGTCGTGTTGTCAGCGCGTGACTTAATTCAAATGGACCAATCAGAAACCAGCTACTTGACCTTGCGTTAACGGCCGTTGTCGCGAGGTCGGTCACAAGCATATCAGGAAAGCCGAAGAGGCGAACTTCAAGCCAAATTTTTCGTTCTTCACGAGTCTTTTGACCGCCGAAGCACACGTAGATAGAGTGAAATTTATTGGGCTTTATGGAACTGTTGGTTTTATTGCGATTCGGGACTTTTCCTTTCGATGAGAGAGCGATTTGTGGAGTGACGTCTGGCCAGCGATTGATGCGATCGATGGAGTGGTCTGCCTTCTACTTCTTTTAGAAGGAGAGACAACGATTTCGATAAACTTCACTAAACGGCGTCAGAGTGGCTTCAAAATCGGCACAAGAGACAAGTACGCGACACATTTGAGGTAGGAAAACTTTATTTCTGATTAGATAGTTATTTACACATTTTTTTTACAAACCGGCGACTTTCCCATAATTAATAACAATTCTCTATAAGCTGATACAGAGTCGAATTTTGAGCTTGGGAAGCCTGTGAAGAGACAGACGTTTGGAGATTTCCTCGGGAGAATGTTTATAAGGTTGACTTTCTTCTTTCTTCTTCGTTCCCAAATTAACCTTGTCTATATATATATATATATATATATATATATATATATATATATATATATATATATATATATATATATAATGATCAAAAACATCCACTGTCGTGGTTGTGTCTCCAGACGAATTAAAATAATAGCCAAGAACTGGAAAATACGACTTTGCCAATATTTCGTCTTTATTAAAGACTTCATCAGGGCAACTGATGTGAAAGCGGTTAAAACCGTTATAAGATATACGCTAGCTGATGTGAGACGCTAATACGAGACTTAAAGCTGCTCGCGCGCTGTAAAGCGCGCGCGTTACATATAAGTGAAGCAATGAGAGCGATATTAAAATAAATCCCTTCGAGGATTCCTACTACAGAAAAAATCATCACTATTAAGACCAGTGGATAAATACATCGAAGACGGTATGCCCACTGGGCCTCCCTATCCCTAAGATATTCCTCACTTGAACACTTGTCTATTAACTGTATTCTAACATCACTCAAACCATGATGGTCTGCCTGATTGAAATGCCTGTATATAACATCGTCTTTAAGTTTATTCTCCGAGGATAGTCCTCTGTGCGCATTAATCCTAGACTTGTGGTTATTAAATCTAGTCCTAAATTTGTTAATAGTAGATCCCACATACTGCATTTGACACGTTGCACAAGACAATAGGTACACTACGTGGTCTGAATTACAATCCAGCTTAAAATTAATCACAAAATCTCTCCCCAGTAACTCTACTTTTGAAAACAAATGCCCTCATCCAAGAAATCACAAACCCTGCATCGTCTATCCCCACATCTACCACAACCCTTAACAGTAACTGGTGTCTTAAGTTCGGAATGTACCAGAATGTCCTTAAGGCATTTAGGCCGCCGGAAAGCCACCATGGGCACCTGTTCCAAGGCCAGCTGGCAACGCCTAGAAGATTGCAAAACAGGATGAAGCCTGTGTAATATTTTTAGAAATACAAGGGAGTGCCGGATGAAATGTGACCACAAAAGGAATACGTTTATTACAAGCAGGCTGCTTATCCCTAAGGGTTTGTTCCCTGGGAATCCTACGCGCTCGATCTATTTGCCCCTCCACATGCTCCCTGTTATAACCCCTTTTAACCAAGTAACTGCACAATTCCTCAGCCCGTTTATCAAACAAAGCATCCGTGGAACATATACGTCTTATTCTAAGGGCCTGACCAAAAGGGATACCTTTCATTCCTCTTGTCACCCTAATTCATGTAAGAAAGGTATCCCTTTTGGTCAGGCCCTTAGAATAAGACGTATATGTTCCACGGATGCTTTGTTTGATAAACGGGCTGAGGAATTGTGCAGTTACTTGGTTAAAAGGGGTTATAACAGGGAGCATGTGGAGGGGCAAATAGATCGAGCGCGTAGGATTCCCAGGGAACAAACCCTTAGGGATAAGCAGCCTGCTTGTAATAAACGTATTCCTTTTGTGGTCACATTTCATCCGGCACTCCCTTGTATTTCTAAAATATTACACAGGCTTCATCCTGTTTTGCAATCTTCTAGGCGTTGCCAGCTGGCCTTGGAACAGGTGCCCATGGTGGCTTTCCGGCGGCCTAAATGCCTTAAGGACATTCTGGTACATTCCGAACTTAAGACACCAGTTACTGTTAAGGGTTGTGGTAGATGTGGGGATAGACGATGCAGGGTTTGTGATTTCTTGGATGAGGGCATTTGTTTCAAAAGTAGAGTTACTGGGAGAGATTTTGTGATTAATTTTAAGCTGGATTGTAATTCAGACCACGTAGTGTACCTATTGTCTTGTGCAACGTGTCAAATGCAGTATGTGGGATCTACTATTAACAAATTTAGGACTAGATTTAATAACCACAAGTCTAGGATTAATGCGCACAGAGGACTATCCTCGGAGAATAAACTTAAAGACGATGTTATATACAGGCATTTCAATCAGGCAGACCATCATGGTTTGAGTGATGTTAGAATACAGTTAATAGACAAGTGTTCAAGTGAGGAATATCTTAGGGATAGGGAGGCCCAGTGGGCATACCGTCTTCGATGTATTTATCCACTGGGTCTTAATAGTGATGATTTTTTCTGTAGTAGGAATCCTCGAAGGGATTTATTTTAATATCGCTCTCATTGCTTCACTTATATGTAACGCGCGCGCTTTACAGCGCGCGAGCAGCTTTAAGTCTCGTATTAGCGTCTCACATCAGCTAGCGTATATCTTATAACGGTTTTAACCGCTTTCACATCAGTTGCCCTGATGAAGTCTTTTAATAAAGACGAAATATTGGCAAAGTCGTATTTTCCAGTTCTTGGCTATTATATATATATATATATATATATATATATATATATATATATATATAAATGTGGAGGTAGGGTCTACCTTGGCATAAAGTGCTCAATGCTGTGGTAGCAGAGCTAAGTATACATAAGTTGAAGGATTAAAGAGGACGCATCGATTCTCTGTGACTCTGAGTTTTGCGCCTAAGCGCTCGTCAGACAGAACTTCTGAACAGAAGTTCTGTCTGACGAGCGCTTAGGCGCGAAACTCAGAGTCACAGAGAATCGATGCGTCCTCTTTAATCCTTCAACTTATGTATATATATATATATATATATATATATATATATATATATATATATATATATATATATATATATATTTAATCCCACTAGAAGGTCAAACATTAAAATTAAAGAAAAATTAGAACTTAATTACAACCGAAAAAAGATTGTATTAATTATTCAAATTTAGCACAGAAAATAAACTATTTAGCCTCTCCCGTCGTACTTTCGATTCATATTAGTCACCAGCCTTCCTCGGTCTTCGGTTCCCGAAACAAAAGTCATCGATTGTACGTGTTGTAACAAACTTCCAGGCATCAGTATAAAAACGCTAGGAGATGCATGGTATTCTTGGCTCCATCTGGCCAAAGATCACTTTAGCGTCTATTCTAAAAGTCAGAGAAGAAACTCTGTTGGTTTACTGCCTATATGGTGTGGGGTTTTTGGTAAGATCTCATGAACATTAACACTTTCCCGCGGCTTTTGTTTGAACAATAAGGTCAATATTGGTGTATGTTTGTGTTTATAAAACAGGATTTATTTGCCGTTAGTTGCCTGCTGCCTTTGGTTACTCACAGAGCCAGGGAATTAGGCGCAACACCATCGCTGGTGGGACTCATAGGTAGGCGAACTGAAGAAAGCTTATGGCATGTTCTTAGATTGCCAGCTGGCGATTTGCCTCTTGGAAACTCCAACGTTAGGTTCATTTTGAGCAATATAGAATATAGAATCATCAATTATAGAATATAGAATCATCAATTATTGTGATGGAGGCAAATAAACGGTAGATAGATAGAGATAGAATATTGAATATGAGCATTGGTTTTGTTGGGCAAGTACCGGTATACACCGAATGCAAATATGGCGGACCACTCGGTCGGCGCCCGGGACGAGCTACATGAAATCGAGGGTAGTCAGGCCTTGATGTTTTGTTTTGCAGGAAAGTCTCGGTTCGCAGCAGATCTGGTTTGTTTTATTTCGCTGTGCCTACGAATCGCTGTGTATCTGAATGCCTCGAGAAAGGATAAAAATCTTCCACCGTTCACCTCTAAGGGAAAATAGTGGATTAATGCAATTCGTTGAGACGAAGAAAAGGAGTTCACGATCGTCGCGGGAACTAAAGTTTGTTTGCTACATCATCATTTCAGGATAGAAGATCTTAGAAAAATCGGTTAAATGACGAGCTTATGTGATGTCTGGTGGTGTTCCAACACGATTTGCATGGCCAGTACCTTCCCCAAGGTAAGGAAAAGCTCCTCTCGAAAGACATCCTCTGTCCCAATAGAAGAAGTTTTTGTTAAACCCGTCCGCGTCCACTCGCACGGAATCGTACGCAATACTACGGTGTAATAACCAAACGAATGAGCTTCAACTGCCCCGTCTTTGAAACCAGTAAAAGCATTGAGCCAAATAACAACGACTCGTAGGTAAATGCGATCGCTTACACATTTTCTAAGATCTACCAGGCTGAACTTAAACAGTTCCTTCGGCGATCGTGAACTCCTTTCCTTCGTCTGTTTTCCCCCCAGAGGCAAACGGGGAAACTGAAAAAAAAACTTTCTCTTCTGTGAAAGATTTCACTCCCTTCTGGTGGCATTCGGGAACACAAACACGGGTAGGGATGGCGAAACAAAACGAACCAAATCGACTACGAAGCAAGACTTTCTGGGGATGTCAAAACAAAACAACGAAGCCTGACTAGCCTCGCTTTCATGCGACTCGTCCCGGGCGCCGACCCAGTGGTCCGCCATATTTGCATTCGGTGTATACTTTTTATTTTTCTTGATTACCCTCTGTTAGCGGGGTAGTGGTGGTGGTGGTGGGGGGGGGGGGGGGGAGGATCTTGAAACTTTTAAGGGAGCCGTTTTAACATTCAAAGTAGAGGCTACAATTGAAGGCCTCGGAGCATAACCATCCTATGTCGAATTTTGAGTCGTTTTTCGATTTTGCTTGGATTTGTCTGAATTTCTGCATGTGAACTGCAATTCGATGGAAACACATTGTATGGTAATTTTTTGACTGATTCATCCAGAATCCAGAAATGCATTTTTTCTTACGTACACCAAGAAACCAACCTTCCATGGGAGTGGTTTGCAAGTTGCATTACATCTTCTTTCAATCGAATTGCAGTTTACATGCAACAATTCGGGCAAATCCAGGCAAAATCGAAAAACAACCCAAAATTCGACATAGGATGGTTATGCACCGAGGCCTTCAATTGAAGTGAAGCTCATTTGTATGCGTACCGTATTAATATTCATACGTGAATTATGTGAACATTTGTGAGGAGTACAACTAAAACTGGACGTGAAATGATTGACGGGTAGAAAGGATTGTTTGATAGTGTGACGTAGACTATAAATTTGGCGGTTAAAACATCGATTAAGCTCATCGGATACGAAACTTACGTGAGTGCTGGAGCTGCGGATCGCTACGTATTAACTGCATTATCGGTTTGCCTTCCCGCTTGGTGATCGAAACACGTCATGAAAAGTCTGGAGATCCGCAAGTTCTTAACGCTTCTGAAAGAATCCAGTTAGCGTTTTCTCTGTGCTTACCAAATCACGATGAGATATTAGCGTTTTGGGGTACAGAGTAGAAGCCAGGCGGAAAAAGTCTGAAAACAACTCTCGCCTCAAAAGCGGTGCGTCGTTGCTAGTCTTGTTCCATTTCTCAAAGGTTGCGGTGCTAAAAGCTGGGAAAGCGAGAGTGGTTTTTGGAGTTATAGGCGAAAAGTGTATGTTTGAAGAGTTGTTGTTCTTCGCACTTGGAGCATACAATGATCCCAGAATTCATTGCGGTCAAACAGGGCGCTGTCTGAAGTCAAAACCTCTCGCGGGGGGGCGGTGGGTTGGGGCAGATTATTACGTGTTTTCAGTAAAAACTCTACCTTATAAAATAACTTTGAAAACTGTGTAGCTGCTGCACCGAGGTTTCCATTGTTCATTAATTTTGAAGAGCGCATTTTTTGAAACCACTCGTGACATGAAATCCCAGCTTGCTTTTACTGTTAGCCGTGAAATAGTTGGTCGAACTTCGGAAACGCTACCGAAAATTCATTCGGCACGAAGTGAAGTCTGCCCGTTTTCGATGAGTATCTTGAACACAATCCATGGAAAAGTTGCATTGGCGCGCATGGCAAACATTCAAAGCAATACTAAGCGGTACTCCTCGCGATTCGTCTGTGTGAATCAGACTACGTAAACAACGGATGATAACGTGAACGATCGCCGCAGTTATGAACACAACTTAAGCAGTAGTGAAACCAAAAAAAAAAACAACAACAAACAAAAACAAAACAAAACCAAACGGAAAAAAAAAACCGCTTGTACGGGATTCGAACCCACAACCTCTGCGAAACCGGTGAATTGCCGTAACATCCGCGCTTGTTGGTTCGTGACATATCCGTGACTGATGAACAAGTGAGAATGAATATTTGGTAAACACGCTGCCGAATTTGAACACATAAATCACTTTTGCGTTGATCGCCTCGGTTTTTTGCTTCTATGGAGGCTAATAAACTACAGCAAAAAGTATTCTCACGCGAGATAAACATTTGTGCGCGACTACAGTCATTGTGATGAGACAATCCATCACGCGTGATAAAGGATTGAATTTCATGCAAATTTTTTTACGTTTTGGAGTTAAAGTTAATTTCACAAAAGAGTTAAGTATTTCTGTCAAATTCTTTCACTGTCGTCATTTACGTTAATTTTTATAAGATTTTTTCATTCCATTGTTTTCCACTTGACGATGAAAATGAATCCATCAAAAACGTTTCAACTGACGAAACCACGCGCAAGTTTTAATTTACTACGCAACACAACGTTCTGAGTAAACGAAACATGACGGAAAACAGCGTACTCTTAGGACTCTTAATTTTTGCCCTAGAACATCTGATTAACTCAAATTTTTGCTGTTGTTCGCCAATAGGAGTTGTCTTGGCAAAAAGTTTCTTCAAGTCAAAACAGCCGTCTTTAATATTTTGTGATTTTTCAGCCATCGGCAAACTTTTTGCGCACTGATTTAGAATCAACCGAGGTTTTTGTACGCTGGATTTAAGATGTACGCTGTATTTAAGACAAACAACCAACTTAAGCGCTGTGTTATATTGGCCAAAGCCTTTCCGAAAGAACTTAGAGTCAACCAAGGCAACTAGGCGCTGTTTTCGACTCGGACGAACCCTTAAGTCAAGCTGATTCGGACTCAAACAACCGCGCTTTAACGCTAGCGTTGACGTTAACATCAACACTAACCCTAACCATGTCCCTAACCCTATCCCTAACCCTATCCCTAGCCCTAGCCGACGCTCTAGCCCTAATGTTAAGTCCAACCTAAACCCAACAATAACCCTGAATCTCTTCGGAGTGAGGGACAAAATCTTTGCGCGCTGACCTGAGATTAACCAAGGCTGCTGTGTGCTGTTTTTTTTTAAGTCAACCACGAATATTGTGCACTGTTTCCATGCCAAGCGAGCTTGTCGAGTGTTATGATTAAGCAAAAACGACACATTGCGCATTACGTCTAACTGAACAGAAATGTTCTGTGTTCTCTTAAATCGGTTACGAGCATTTGGCGCTTAGTCTTTCACGCAGAGAATACCCTTGGGCATTGTTAATTAGCATACTCCACCAGAGATAAATTATTAGCCTAAACTTGGGCTTGCAAAAAACAGTATTGTATGCCTAATGGTCTCTTTGCAGGATGTCAGTCACATGGTACAAAAACCCCACGCTGGGATGCCAGCAACCCACTGGGACAAGACAAACAAAGAAAATTTCCATTTTGAATGATGTAAGCTCTTTGTTTGTCTAGTCCCAGTGGGTTGTTTGCATCCTAGTATGGCGTTTTTGTACCACGTGACTGACATCCTGCAAAGGGCCCACGTGAAACGATCAGTGATCTTAACAGATCGCTTAGGGCCCGATATTTTGTCAGTGTTTTGAATGAAAGGACAAGTTTTGCATCGCGAGCGCCCGCATTTAAAAGTGCCAGGTTGTTCAGTCGTTTTGAATGCGCTTTTAACTAGAAAGTTACCTACATTTTTGTCGCGTTTGAATGAAATCAGTGGTGGTTCCGAAAAGATTCTAGCAGTTTCTGGATCATTTTGCAGTATCTTAAAATTATTTAGAATGATGGCTTTAACTGGGTTTAAACTCATCACCAAAAGATGAGCTTGGGAACAGGTGCCTGAGAGGTGGTGGAGCCGGGCTGAACTTTGGCGGCAAGGAGGTATCCATGGCAACCCTGCGAATGGCCACCACCTGGCACCGTCACACTGACTAATCAGTGGAATACTTACCTCATACTTACCATAGAGAGGGGGGGGGGGGGGGGGGGGTGGGAGTGGGAGCAAAAATAACAGCAGCGAAAAAACAGCTAACTGCAGCCACGCTCGATCAAACAGCGAATGACCTTTGGACGAACGAGGTGACGAAAACAACTCCATGAAAGCGTCACGAAGTGCCCCTGCAAAAACTCCCAGGCCACCCCTGTGTCCAGTACATGGAAAGACTGCTGACTGGCATTGTCTTGAGCTTAACTTAGCCTAAATTTCATTTAGCCACATTTAAACTCATCACCAAAAGATGAGCTTGGGAACAGGTGCCTGAGAGGTGGTGGAGCCGGGCTGAACTTTGGCGGCAAGGAGGTATCCATGGCAACCCTGCGAACGGCCACCACCTGGCACCGTCACACTGACTAATCAGTGGAATACTTACCTCATACTTACCATAGAGAGGGGGGGGCGGGAGTGGGAGCAAAAATAACAGCAGCGAAAAAACAGCTAACTGCAGCCACGCTCGATCAAACAGCGAATGACCTTTGGACGAACGAGGCGACGAAAACAACTCCATGAAAGCGTCACGAAGTGCCCCTGCAAAAACTCCCAGGCCACCCCTGTGTCCAGTACATGGAAAGACTGCTGACTGGCATTGTCTTGAGCTTAACTTAGCCTAAATTTCATTTAGCCACATTATTATGCGGGCGAAATGTGAGGGTGAATGGAATTCTGTCATTCTTTTCCTTTTGTGACGTCTGCTGACTGTTGACTGTTGATCAATCTGCTGAGCGCGGTGATGGCCCGATTGAACTACAGAATCAGGATAGCCACGTTTCTCGAAAAAATGGCACATTTCCTCTGATTTGTTGGAAAAATCAGAGTCATCACTACATAGACGTCGAAGTCTAAGAAATTGAGAATAGGGAATGGCGTTTTTGACATGAGATGGATGTGAAGATGAATACAACAAATAACTGTGAGAATCGGTGGGTTTGTAGTGCACACTGGTACATAAGCCGTTGCCGCTGATAAAAACTTTGATATCAAGAAAGGCCAGGGAAGTTGTGCCATTTTTTCGAGAAACGTGGCTATCCTGATTCTGTAGTTCAATCGGGCCATCACCGCGCTCAGTAGATTGATCAACAGTCAGCACTACAGACGTCACGAAAGGAAAAGAATGACAGAATTCCATTCACCCTCACATTTCACCCGCATAATAACCCAGTTAAAGCCATCATTCTAAATAACTTTAAGATACTGCAAAATGATCCAGAAACTGCTAGAATCTTTTCGGAACCACCACTGATTTCATTCAAACGCGACAAAAATGTAGGTAACTTTCTAGTTAAAAGCGCATTCAAAACGACTGAACAACCTGGCACTTTTAAATGCGCGCGCTCGCGATGCAAAACTTGTCCTTTCATTCAAAACACTGACAAAATATCGGGCCCTAAGCGATCTGTTAAGATCACTGATCGTTTCACGTGTACCTCCGCAAATGTTATCTATTGCATAACCTGCACATTATGCAAAAAGTTATACATCGGCGAAACAGGAAGACGACTAGGTGACCGATTCCGAGAACATCTTCGTGATGTTGAGAAAGATGACAAAGACGCATCCAAACCTGTCGCTCGGCATTTTAATCTCCCTAACCATTCCAAACAACACATGTCGAACTCCGGCCTTTCCCTACATCAAGGTACCACGGAAAGCCGTAAAAATCTCGAGCAAAAACTGATCTTTCAAATTGGCACTCTTAATCCCCACGGTGTCAACGAGCGCTTTTCATTCAATTAATTTATTCATGTTTTTCACGTTACCATGTTACCACCAATAGCGTAGCTCCATTTCCTGTATATAAACCATACACAACCCACAATTCCTCGATTCGCTCCGACGAAGGGCTAACGCTCGAAACGTCAGCTAATCGAATCCCTGTACGGTGGTCAATTTACATTATCGACTCTGTTGATAAACCAAATTTTCGTTTTTTATTATTATTGTTCTCAATGGTTTAGCTGTAAAGCAATTTTGTAATTTTAAAGGGATATATGTTGTATGTTGATAGGGGTCTATGGATATACACTGCAAAGAAATAGACTCCAAAACAAACGCAATGCGTCCAATGTCAGAAAGACAACAGACTTCTCTCTATTCTTTTGTTTAGCACTAAATGGGCCCTTTGCAGGATGGGGATTGGGGATCCCCTCTCCCTTTTTCCCTCCCTTCCCTCCCCCTCCATTTTCAACGGCTGCCACGCAGGCTAACACCGTTCACTAAGTGTTTCCTTTCTCAAACACTTAAAAGCGGAAATATCCATTGAAGCAAAAACAAAATAAAAATACACTATTTTTACGTTATTAGATACACTGAACCTCCGTGGTCCAGAGGTCATTGTTACTGCCTCTATGCAGATAACTCAGGTTCGACTCCTACTAGTGGCACCTATCGCTGGCTTTTTTTTCTCGTTTCTACTTTTATGCTTCTTTTGTAAATATTTTTTACAAGTGTTATTATTATTGTTCGAGCGTTAGCCCTTCGTCGGAGCGAATCGAGGAATTGTGGGTTGTGTATGGTTTATATACAGGAAATGGAGCTACGCTATTGGTGGTAACATGGTAATGTGAAAAACATGAATAAATTAATTGAATGAAAAGCGCTCGTTGACACCGTGGGGATTAAACAACCTGCACATTATGCAAAAAGTTATACATCAGCGAAACAGGAAGACGACTAGGTGACCGATTCCGAGAACATCTTCGTGATGTTGAGAAAGATGACAAAGACGCATCCAAACCTGTTGCTCGGCATTTTAATCTCCCTAACCATTCCAAACAACACATGTCGAACTCCGGCCTTTCCCTACATCAAGGTACCACGGAAAGCCGTAAAAATCTCGAGCAAAAACTGATCTTTCAAATTGGCACTCTTAATCCCCACGGTGTCAACGAGCGCTTTTCATTCAATTAATTTATTCATGTTTTTCACGTTACCATGTTACCACCAATAGCGTAGCTCCATTTCCTGTATATAAACCATACACAACCCACAATTCCTCGATTCGCTCCGACGAAGGGCTAACGCTCGAACAATAATAATAACACTTGTAAAAAATATTTACAAAAGAAGCATAAAAATAGAAACGAGAAAAAAAAGCCAGCGATAGGTGCCACTAGTAGGAGTCGAACCTGAGTTATCTGCATAGAGGCAGTAACAATGACCTCTGGACCACGGAGGTTCAGTGTATCTAATAACGTAAAAATAGTGTATTTTTATTTTGTTTTCGCTTCAATGGATATTTCCGCTTTTAAGTGTTTGAGAAAGGAAACACTTAGCGAACGGTGTTAGCCTGCGTGGCAGCCGTTGAAAATGGAGGGGGAGGGAAGGGAGGGAAAAAGGGAGAGGGGATCCCCAATCCCCTCTCCCTTTTTCCCTCCCTCCCCTCCCCCTCCCTTTTCTACGCCTGCCACGCAGGCTAGAACAGTGTAGAATTTTTTCACATAAACGTCAATGGAGTCTCGGTGAAATGTGAGGAGAAAAAATCAGCAGAGTGAAACTGTTTACAAATACCGTTATGTCATTTGAAACATAAGAAAGAGGGTAAGGTTTCTGTGGTCAGTTTCACATCGCACAAATAAATACTAAAATCGCTTATTCAAAAACTGTGAGAAATTGAGATGTTGTGGAAAAATAGTAAATAAACTGCCTGTCAAAGTGTCGGGTGTATGATATCCCGTACTTGAGTTTATTCAACAAATTGTACCACTCAAAATTAGTTTAGTATGGAGTGGCCACGGGGAAACATGGCAGTCTAATTCGAAACATCTGGAGTTAAGTTTGGTCATGTTAAAAGCTTTCTTCTTGCTGTTGAACTTGCAAACATTCGTATAGACACTTCTCTTAACTTATTAATTAGTTGTTCAGACTTCAAAGACACAAGATGAATCAATGTTTTCCTATACGTGACAACAGGCATCATTCTTGCTGTTGTGAGTTGTTATGTTTAGTTAGCGCTTGTGCAGAAACGCCAGAAGTGACTCAGCTTTGTGAATGAAGCACAACAACGAAAAATGAAAGCCATCTTTAAATAAACCTTGGGCTTTTCTATGAAGCCCGAGTAACAAGATGCTTAAGAGCGTTCACGTGGGATGCTGAAAGTTTTATCGTAACCAAAAGGAGACGCTTTTGAAATAAATGGAGTTCAAATTAAATGCTACCCCCAGTGACAAATTTGGTAAAGAGTCATCATTTATACCTTGTCTAAACATTTGTCACAAGTGAAGTAGAGAGAAGGTAAACGTGGCTACAGATATGGGAAACAGTGTTATCTGCGGGCTTATTTGTAATACCCTCAAACAAATGCACATGGCGTTTACAATCACTGACACAAAAGATAATCATGACCATGCATTTTGAAAGAGCTTGTTTGGCAAACTCCTTTAAGCTTATAAATATTAGATGATTTCGAGATAAAATGAAATGTGTCACTTGTATGGTAGGAAACAGAAACCAAGTTGGATACCTCTCTACCAGTGTTTACAGAAAGCCTACACACACTGACCAGTACCTAGCGTATGATTCACACCACCCACAATCTGTAAAACACGGTATTGTCAAGTGCCTGTATGATCGATCTAAACACCTCATAACAAAACCATCAGTTATCTCTCATGAAAAGAAACACCTCTCATCGGTCCTTGTTTCCAATGGTTATCCATTTTCGTTTGTAAAAAATCTTACGAAAACCAAGGGACGAACAACCACTAAAGAACCTGAACCTGGAATTAAATCTACTGTGGTTCTGCCATATGTCAAAGGCACATCGGAGGCTCTTCGCCGTTGCCGACAACAACAAGGCATACAGACTGTTTTCAGATCTGACACAACTCTTAGATCACACCTAGTGCGGACATTGTCGATCCAGTAAAACAAGATGGAGTAGTCTGCAAGATTCCCTGCGAATGTGGTAAGGTTTATATTGGAGAGACGGGAAGATCTATGCATGAACGGATTAAGGTACACAATAGAGACATACGGCTTGCCCAAACCCAATCCTCCGCCGTTTCAGAACATAGCAACGCGGCCGGACATTATCCACTCTGGGACAAAGTTAAATTTATTGACCGAGACCCACAATGGTACACCCGTAGGGTTAAAGTGGCTATTCACATAAGACTTCACCCTAAAAACATAAACAGGGACAGTGGAATTGAAATTCCTGAAGCGTGGATGCCCACGATCAGACAACACAACAGCCGATCAGTACCAAAGCGGACCACTGAGGGAACAATTTCTAGTTTTTTTTTTTAACAGCTTTATTGACCATTACACATGTTACATACAGCAAATTAAACAGCCAAGAAGAAATGAAATATATGTGCAAAGTGATTTAAAGTGATAAGGTCAAAAGGGCAGGTGTGAACGGGACGCGAGGACCCATGCGAGGCACCTCCCATGATACAAATGATAATTGAAGGCCTCGGAGCATAACCATCCTATGTCGAATTTTGAGTCGTTTTTCGATTTTGCTCGGATTTGTCTGAATTTCTGCATGTGAACTGCAATTCGATGGAAAAACATTGTATGGTATTTTTTGGACTGATTCATCCAGAATCCAGAAATGCATTTTTTCTTACATACACCAAGAAACCAACCTTCCATGGGAGTGGTTTGCAAGTTGCATTACATCTTCTTTCAATCAAATTGCAGTTTACATGCAACAATTCGGGCAAATCCAGGCAAAATCGAAAAACAACCCAAAATTCGACATAGGATGGTTATGCTCCGAGGCCTTCAATTAAAACACGATCAACCAAAAGACGCCAAATTTAAAAGACGCTAAAAAACTAGGGATGGCAGGGGCAGGATCGTACAATTGACCAGGTACAGGGATAGAATATGTCAAAGTGATTGTGCAAAAGGTGAAACATGTGCTCAGTAACAAAGTTGCAGAAGGAAGCAGTAGTTGAAAAACTGGTAGGAGGTGAAAATTTACAGATATAGTTCCAGAGCTTAACAATATGATTAAAGTAAGAGGACTGAAAAGTGCTAGTTTTACATACAGGAGTTTTAAGGTTATAAGAATTACTTAGTCTGGTTCGGCCGTGAGAAACAAAAGAAACAAATCATGAACATTAAGATCAGTAAAACCATTCCGACATTTGTAAAAAAAAACAAGATCTTTGAGTTCGCGGTCAAATGTCAGAGGAAGAAGTTTCAAAGTTAAAAGTCTGTCTCTGTATGACATCACGCCTACATGTTGTTTGAGGATCCACCTTGTGGCCCTCCTTTGAACCCTTTCAATTTGAGTTTTTAATGCAATCTTGTCCGGGTCCAGACTTGGGTCGCGTAGGATAACTGAGACTTCACAAGTGCAAGATAAAGTGAGCGTCTAGCAGAGACATCGTTTAATAGTGGGCACGTGCATTTTAAAAGTCCAAGTAACTTGTTGGCCTTAGCAGTAATGGCATGGATATGTGTGTTCCAGGTGAGGGAGTTGGTGATGTTAACTCCAACGTCTTTCTCCGTGGACACACGCACGAGCTCTACATTATTAAGCTTGTAAATGAAGTCTAGCAGGCTCTTTTTTTGAGTGATGGTTAGTGCCTTGCATTTAGAAGCATTGAAGCGAGGATCGAAACGCACCAATCACGACCAGCCACGGTGCTTCTTATTCTCACACACAACCAGTCAACACCATCACCTGATGAAGACCAGCAGTATAGCGGTCGAAACATCGCGATCCACATCTTTGTGACTCAATTGTGAGACAAAAGATTAACTAAGCTATTATCAGAAACCAAGTGTTTCAAAGCAATTGCAATTTAGGTCAAGTTCAAGTTAATTCCTTTTTCAAGCACCGATGACATGTTTTCAAACCCAATGACATCGCAGAGTGGAAGGCTACAAGGTGTGACATAAACTTTGGTTGCTAATGGTTACTGACAATGCAAAACATTTCATACATTTTGAAAATTAAAAAAAAATGTGTCGTTTTGCAACCATGACAAAAACAAAATACCAGCATATTTATAACATGGTCTGCCACAGGCATCCCACGTAATGTTATAACTGACATGATTTTGTTCTTAGAATGCATTCAGTAGGAAGTAAGCTTATGTGTTATTTTGTATTTTAAATGATGGCTGCTTGTCTCTCTTGGCAGGTTCAATATATGGCGGTCTTCAATTCTTTTCCAGTCCAATAATGGTAAGATTAGCTTAAATGAAAAAGCTGGCCTGGACCCTCAAGCTCTGTGTTTACTCTCGTTGTTATCATAGTTTGTCATTGAAGTTGAAGTTGATTTGAAGTTGAAGTTGATTTTTATTGACATTCTAAAATAAATACAGGATTACCTGCTCCGAACTATTATTGTAATAATCATTAATGATACTAATTTCACAGTCAAGATGGAATTGGATGTCTCTGATCCAGTGAAGCAATATTGTAAGATCAGAATTGAACCCAGTGATCATTATTTGTACAGTCAAACCTGTACTTAGCGGTCACCCTCGGGGTATGGCTTAAAGGAGCACTGTTACCGGGATTTATGCTGTTTTTGGTTCAATTCTGCCAAAATTACTGCCTTTTACCTGTTATCGTGCAATAAATGCTCCTACAGAATTAGCAAGATGCATTCCAATGAAATTCTAGCAGGGAGAGCTAACCATAATAGTGTTTTTGGTGATTTTCAATGCATAGCTTGAAATTTTGAAAAAACTGGCAAGTTTTTTCAAATTTCAATCCATTTCCACCCTCATCATCTTTGATGGAATACAGGACTTTCTAGTGTCAATGCAGTACTACAGTCTTTGGCAGCAAAACTGGACCATTATTTTAAGGTTTCCACTGATGCATTGGCAGTTTTAAGCTTTTTAAAGTGATGATACAATAGCGTGACAGTGCCCCTTTAATGACTGCTTAATACAGGCTGACCGTGTAATACAGGTTGCACAGAATACACGTCAAACAGAAAGACGTCATTTTTTGACAGTTAATGCCCAAAAGACCTCAAAAAATCACTTACTTGGTTAAGATCTTCTTTACTGAATAGAATGGCATGACAAAGTAGAACATAGTGTAAAATTGAACCAACAAAGCAACAACGCCAAGTCCCTGCAATCAGCAGTGGTATTATATTTAAGTGATTTCACCGTTTAATACAGGTAAAAACAATACAAACGGCTCGTTGGGACTTAGTGAAGGGTGACTGCTTAATAGAGGTCAAAATGTATAGTAATGATTGGGACTTTGACAGCTGACCATGGCCACTTAATAGAGGGTAACCACTTAATACAGTGCCGCTTAATATGGCTTCGCCTGTATCACCATTAAGTTGTTTTTATTACAATGTTAATAGCAGGGTTTTCCTTTTCAAATGAAGTTGCAGTCAACTTGAGCTAAGCAGGTGGAGATTACGGGTGCACCAGCAAAAAGTATTACTGAACACCAGCGATTCTTTGGTGTGCACCTGCCGGCGACTGGGCCGTTCACAGGTGGTGAAAATCGCCGTCACTGGCCAAAAAGGAGAACCTGTAATAGTGAAAAATATTAATATTTCAACTGACATTTGAATGGCTGCAATGACAGTGATTGCATTGTTTCTGTTAGGGAAAACTAAGTGATGTGTTTGGAAGAAAGAAGCTTCTTTTGGTGAGCCTCTTGGGAGCCAGCATGGGTTATTTTCTAACAGCACTTCCAACAACATTACTTTTCTTGGCCCTGAGTAGGGTTCCTGCAGGTAGAATATCACTGTTTCTTTTTGTTTGAAAAAAAAGATAATAACTACCTGGATATTTTGAAAACAATGCTTCCCTGTTATACAAAAGTGTTCACATGCTTCACTGAAAAAGGTCAATATTAAGATAAGATAAACTTTATTTCTTCTCAATGTAGTTAGCTTTACAGGAAGTTAATAGGGGACACTCTAAATATCTACTCCTTGCTAATCTAAAGAAATAAAACTACCGTATGTGCAGTTACCAAAGAAGCAAGTTAGGGACGAAAGCAAAAGCAAATGAGAAAGACAGAATTGCAAGTTAACTTCCAGAAATTTGAGAGGCTAACAAGTTAAATGTTTCACTGTTATAAAAATGTTTAATGTTTTTAATGTCTTGCCCGTGGGTAGATGAAAACAACATGGCATACTCTCCTCCTTCCAATAAAATTAAAGTGCACCTAACCCCCAATATTTTTCACAAAAATTAGTCTTTGCACCTGTTTGAAGTGCATTTATTTAATATTGTGCCCTTTTAAGGAAATCTTG
The DNA here is from genome assembly GCA_016490735.1 of Pachyseris speciosa. Classification (NCBI taxonomy): domain Eukaryota; kingdom Metazoa; phylum Cnidaria; class Anthozoa; order Scleractinia; family Pachyseridae; genus Pachyseris; species Pachyseris speciosa. Next base: position 69,295 of record JAEMWC010001411.1, read on the forward strand.
ACTTTATATAGGCTTAAAAGTTACAAAATCTAGCCATTATCTGTCACATGACTGAGGTAGTAACAGGCTTGGGTCTATTCCACCACATAACAAACTGATTTGCATTGTGGCAAGTCTTTGCAAACATGCATACAAAGCAGTTTGTGACATCAAATCAGGAATAGACCCATGCCCCTTCTGACTTGGTCATGTATCAAATGATGCTTAGTTTATGTAAGTTTTAAAGCCCATAGAAAAGTCTAAAACTGGAAATAAAGTCTAAATGTTTATGGAACAGGTGCAAAGTTTTATATTAGTGGAAAAAAAATTTTTGGGGTTAGGTGCAGTGAAAAGTGTTATTAGTGCCTACTGCACCAACACCCCTTTTCTAGCCCCAACATGTAATTGATTAAATATATTATTGAACAGAAATAAGAAGCAACAGAGAATAGGTGAGCTAATATTATCCTAGATATTTTTTGGTTCCCTCTGTGCAGATTTTGACTGTTTTTGACTGTTTATTCTCCACAGGAATTTTCAAGCACAGTCAAAGTGTGTCCAAGACATATCTTGCTGATGTCTCACCATCTGTGGATCATCCTAAAGTATTTGGCAATTTCAACGCTGCCTCAAATCTTGGCTTTGTGATTGGTCCACTGATTGGAGGGCACTTGGCCATGCAGTCAAATGGATTTTCCAAAGTAGCTTCCTTGACTGGCATTATTTTTATGATCAACTTTTTCTTTGTGTGGTTTTGTGTTAAACCAGTAGATGAGTTGAAAGGGAAGTCATTGATCAGTGACACTTGCAAGAGAAAGGAAGCAGCAGTGGATGAGAACAGTATGAACGCAGAGATTACGAACAGTAAAATGACTAGTCACTTGACAGAGGAAGAATGTGATCAAGAGGAACTTGCTAATATGACAAACACAGTAGCTGCAAGCAGTGCTGAGGCCACTGGTATTCATAAAATTGCTTCAATTAGTAGGATATTGGACGTGCTAGTCATTCGCTTTGTTATGGGATTTTCAATGCTAGTTTTCCGCAGTAATTTCATGTCTGTGTTAGAATTTCATTTCCATACTACTCCAAAAATAAATGGGTACATAATGTCATTTAATGGTTTAGTTAGTGGTTTGTCTGGACTGTTAATAGGCCCACTTGCAGATTTCTACAGTCACAATGATTCAAAAATGATGCTTCACTTTTCATGTATTCTTACAGCATCAATTCTTAGCATAACATATTCACCCAATATTTATTTTGTTGCTGCCTGCATCTTTCCACTTGCAGTATCTAGTGCAGTGAGTAGAGTGTGCGTTACTAACCTGACATTTCGCCGATCCAGGGAGGATGAGAAAGGTGTAATCTTAGGTGTAGGGAACTCACTGCTGTCATTTGCACGTATGATCTCCCCTGCCTTAGGTGGAGTTCTGCAGGAGTTTAATGTTTATGCACCAGGAACTACTGGTGCTATGATAGCGGCATTTGGTGTGTTGATAATGATACTTTTTTCTCCAGAAAGGAATTTAACAAGTAAGAATGGAAAAAAGAATGAGTGACAATTTGTGCATTCTTTTGGGGCTATCACACAATGAAGGTGTTTGGGTTTGGTTGGAAAGGAGAACCATTATCAAGAGCATTCCACTATCAGAATGTCAGGTGTTCTGTTTTATTATCAATGTCAAAATTATAAGACAAAAACAACATTCTGCCATTTTTTTTATAATTACAATCATGATGCAGTTGTGTATTTTTGAGGTCTTTTTGAGTTGTTACCAAGGGCTAAATATGCACTTAAAAGTCCTGCAATTATTGGAAAAATGTACAAATAACACCAGTGGAGCATTATCCCAAAAGAATGCACCTGTTCATAGTGTACACTAAACAGTAGAACTCTGTTAGTATTACTTTCATGTTTCAACGGATAACTTTGTTCTTGTTAATCAGGTACTACACTTTTTTCTCCATTTTATTTCTATCCACCAAAAGAACATTTATTTAACAAGGAAGCCTATAAAGAATTAACTGAAATTACATGAAGCATTTGAGTAAGGTTCAAGTCTACAGAGATAAAATTATATTTAGGATTTCAAACATACAAAAGTGTAGTGCAGGAGTTTCCCTGCATTTGCATTGTAAGAATTAAATAACAGCATTCTAAAAGGAAAAATTTATTTGTAATCATTTACAGTGTTTCAGTGTCAGTGACATTATTATGAAGTTCGAACATTGAACTGTTCATAGAATCTATTGCTTATAGTAGTTCTGTAAATTAAATCTTAAAATATTGCAGTTGTTTATCCAAGATTGTAGTCTCCAACAGATTATGTAAAGTATTTTTCAAAGTAAACAGTTTTACAGTATTAAAATTACACTAAATTAAAAGTGGTTACAAGTATCACATAATGGCTGTACATGTCTTGCATGTATTTTTTGCTGAAATTCTTCAGTCACCTGCTTAAAATAATTTTTTAGTCTAATTATTCTCCTTAATTGTACCCAAAGAGTTCATGTGTGGGCTACACTGCCCACAATGCATTGCAAACTTTGCAACTCATTAGCATTATTAAACGGACTTACAACCCAATGACATTTGTGTGGGATACCACAGGTCTCCCATACAAAAATTTTTCTGGAGTCTTACCCAGTTCACGGGATATGATTTAGTGAATGTTGAGGTTCTTTGGAGGGCCAAAACATTTGGCTTTAGTTGATTATGTCAAATTTGTTTTGTCATTTTGTAATAAAGACACAACAAAAATGAAGCTTCAAAAATTGTAAAAAACAATTTTTACTTCATAGGCACTTAAATATAATCTAATCAGACATATAATTTGAGCTTATTTTGGTAAACTTGTTTACTCCCTAAATTAGCATCTACCTGGCCAAATGTGTCAGTGTAACCCTAAAGCCGGTTACAGACGAGCAAGTTTTCCTTGACAAGTTTTGACTTGACAAACTTTATTTGCTGGTGTGTAAAGAAAAAATTGTCAAGTTTTTCCTTGACATTAGTGCACTTGTTTGAAAACTAGCATGCTAGTTTTTGAACAAGTGCACTTGTCAAGGAAAAACTTGACACATTGCAGAACTTGCTCGTCTGTACGGGTCGACAAGGAAAACTTGTCAAATAAAATGTTGTCCGCTGTGTAATTGAATTGCTGACTACAGTGAATACTTGCCAAAGAAAACTTGTTCCTTCATTCACACCAGCAAATAAAACTTGTGAAGGCAAAACTTGTCAAAGAAAACTTGTCGTTCATAAATATGAGCAAATAAAAATTGCCAATGACACTTGTCAAGGAAAACTTGCTCGTCTGTAACCGGCTTAAAAGTGGGTATTTACATTGTAATATGTAGACACACTCTTTTCTATTAGAAGCAGCCTAGTTGTAAACATTCCAGTTATTTAGGTCATCAAATGTTGGGTTTGGACGCTGTAAACAAGTCATCTATAATGTTTTCTACACTAACTATTCACAATCACACATACGCTAACCACAAAACATCTCATTAAATATTCAAAACGAGTTTATTTTCAGTTAAGTTTGTTGCGTGCATAAAAATTATTTTGTATCTCGCTTTGTACTTGTTGCTTTAAATTAATTTTTATATCTTTGGAAAGCTAAATTAATTTGCTATATGAATTCCAAAACCATGTTTGCGTTAACCGTAAAATAAAACTGTCTTTCTCTAGGTGTGAGTACCAATCAATTAGCATACGGCCACAGATTTAAATGTGTTTCCGGTACACAACTTTACGAGCTTGAAAAATATATTTTTAAACACTTTTAAGATTTCCATTGGCTTCATTTTTGCCAGTCCACTATTCTCAGTAACAAAGGTCGCCATTTTGTTTGTTTATTACTCGCCAAAGACCATCAAATACATGGACAAGCCTTAAAACCGAAAAAAGTTTACAGGAATCGACCGAGCGAGTGAGTGAGTGCCATTCTTCCTTCCTCACTACAACTCGCTCTTGCGCATGCGCAATTTACGAGTTAAAAAGGGAACCTTTTGATTTACCTTTAACAAAATGATGTAATATTTATAACTAAGGTAAAGAAGCAACATTTTGTTGGTGGTGAGCACATCTCAAGCCATGATCAATCAAAGTCTAATCAAGAAGGACTAAATTGCAGAATGATATTAAATTTGAGGTTTCCTATATAACAACATTTCAGAATTAGATCTTAGAATTGATTTTCTGATTCATATTGTAAATTTCTCAATGCCACCCACTGCATTCTTAGCCTCCCATGCAGTCATTTTTTTTTTTTGGGCGGGGGGGGTCGAATTTCACCTCTTCCCCACAAATGCTGTTTGTGTGGGCAGCAGAGGAGGTGAAATATGAGTCCCCCAAAACGACTGTGTGGGTAGCTACTGCATTCTTGGTCATCTTTGAAGCAAAGATGCAGGAGTGTGAATTTTGATGTATTCATCCCAGGAACAGTCTGCAAGCTGAAAATAAACAAAGAAAAGCAGATTAATTTCCAAGTGCAAAATAATATGCATCATGCTAATAGCTATCTCCTTGCGGTGATAAAAGACTAGTAATATTTGACTTCACCCCCTAACAAATGAAACCAAGTAAGGAAATAAAACAAAAAGGATATTTCTCTGTATCAGCAGAGTATATTACCATACTCACACAAGGATATTAATTTAACTGCCTCAATATCAAAATGCAAATTCTCACTGTTCCTTATACATTTCCTGGAACTAGTTGGGGGAATTTGCATGAATATCAACTGGAGACATTTAACATTCAGTGATCTTATTTTGTTCTCTATTCTTATGACCTGTGTATAGTAATGTCAAGACAAACTTGATACTGATCAATAGCTGGGCCTAAAGAACATGCTTAACTGTGATATGTAGTACCCACCTGTCCTGGCAGATGGAGATTGAAATCTAAACCAACAACAAACTCTGTATGGTGTTCAATACTTTCCAACAGATGAGATCCATTACTAATGTCCCAAGTTCTGACAGTGAAATCATATGAACATGATGCCAGTAGAGATCTGTTATGAGGAGAGCACTATGAAGAAAACAAACAAATTAAACATAATAATAATAATAATAATAATAATAATAATAATAATAATAATAATAAAAGCTTATACCGTGCTTATACAAACTGTCCTAAGCGCCTTACAATTCATAAATTCGATAAAATATAATAAAACATAAATATACATATTAATATACACAGCTATGGCTTAAACAAATACAAACAATAAAACAAACAAACAAACTAACTGTCTAAAGGTTATATGCTGATTTGAACTGGTACGTCTTAAGTTTAGATTTAAAAGAATTAATACTATCAGCTGATCTAATATGAAAAGGCAAAGAGTTCCAGAGGATAGGTGCCTGAACTGAATAAGATCTATAGCCATAAGTAATTCTTCCTCCACATAAACTCCAATGTGTTTCTATAAAAATAACTTAGTTAGAATCTTTCTTGCCTCTCATAAGCAACCATTTCCCCTGACTTGCCTTTGCTACAAAGTATCCTATGGGGCATTGAATAGTATTTTGTAGAATCCTACATTAGGATCGTACAAGATGCTATAGATAAAAGGTTAATGTTTGTTTAGGATCATGAGTAGGACTCCCACCAGATGACATCAGTGTGTTATTAAAGGCATCCTACCTTGATTCGTCTCACAGCATACTGATGTCCTTCAAGAGTACATATTGGAGCTGTAGTGTTGCGCA
>JAEMWC010001411.1:80000-105000 GCA_016490735.1 Pachyseris speciosa
AATAGTAGATCTAAATAGATATAAAGGAAATAATCTGAACTAAGGCTTAGGAGGTTGATTTTAACTGAAATAAAAAATTAATACCAGCTGATTGATATTTTACCAGTTTTATACTGTGATCCCAGGATGCACTCAGAAATTGATCAATTTGTCGGCTACAGCTCCAGTCAACTCCATAAACCTGTGGAACAAAGTACATACAGTTGTGGTACAATACCACAACTTGCCATCAAGCTATGACGTACCTAGCTATTAACTAAGGATGAACTGGACATTGAGCTTTATTTACCTCTGCTGTGTGCTCTTTGAAAACCCTTATCGGTCCCTTAACAAAAAGAAAAAAGGGGTTAATTTATGTACAAATTTGTTCACTGTAAACAAGAGAACCAAATCTCAAGTGACATTAGTTTTAATTTAGATAATAATTACCTTTGGGTTTTTAAGATCCCACATCTGAAGTGTGCCATCTCCACTTGCTGTCACACTAAAATCTTGATTGTGTTCACTCCATGAACAGTCGAAAAGACCCTCACCCCACTCCACCTGGATCAAGCAAGTTTAACAGAATCAATATAACACAAACATTTGAATAAAAGCACTTGAGTTCATTGTGAACACTTTTTTGTTCCAGAAAATATCCACACCTAGGCCTGTCCCAATAGAGCTCGTAATGTTGAAAAGCTGCTCACTGGAATGCCAAAAAGTTGCAAGAAAAATGCCAAAACTCCAAAAAGTTGCTATCTATAATGTAAATTTCAAATGTTGCTTGATATTTTTATAAAAATATTAATTACAAGCTCTCTTTTTCACCCTTCGCAATAATAATTACTTGACAGAACAAAACTTATGGTTCACTTGACATCTCGCTGAACAATGAGAGAACTTGAATAAAACTAACTCAGTACTGACTACCCATATTATAATATTAGACAAGGATCACAGTAGGCCTGCAAAACATCATCACTTGCCAGGTTATTTTTTCCCCATGTCAATAAACATTCAATAATTTCGCATAAATTGAACATTTCTATCAAATAGTACACTTTTCCGTGATTGACATGTGCTGTAAACCTACAATTTTTCTCAAAAGTTGCTCAGAAATGCAAAACTTTCTTGAGGTTGCTAGAAGTTGCCGAGCACAATCAGGACAGGTCTATCCACACCCCTCCATGGAAAGTGTGTTTCTTTGTGCTTTGACTCCCCTTGGCTAACACCCTAAGGAGTTCAAATCAGCTCAACACCCCCCCCCCCCCGACCCTGTCTCAGAATTCCCATTGAAACTGACATTAAATAAAAATCACATGCCTGCTTGGAGATACGAAATTTCTCTTGAAAACACTGGAAAATACTTTAGCAAGGACCACCGTTGCAAAATAGGAGAGCCAGATCCTGTAATAGATCTAACCAGCTATAAAATTGTAAACACTGGAAAATACTAAATAGCAAGGACCACCGTTGCAAAATAGAAGAGCCGGATCCTGTAATAGATCTAACCAGCTATAAAATTGTAAACTAGAAAACGGTAAGAAACAAGCAAGGCTGGTTACACGGCTAGGAATATATATTTAAACCAATATTTCGGGAGGCACAGCCTTCCTTCATCAGGGCGTTACATATACAAATTTCTCTTCTTGTGTTGTAAGGAAGAAGGAAGTGCGAAGTGGGAGAGAAAGGGAAGGGAAATAGGAGGAAGGAAGAGGGAACTGGGAGAGAAAGGGAAGGGGAATAGGAGGAAGGAAGAAGGAACTGGGAGAGAAAGGAAGGGGAATGAGAGGAAGGAAGTGGGAAGTGGGAGAGAAAGGGAGGGGAATAGGATGAAGGAAGTGGGAACTAGGAGAGAAAGGGAGGGGAATAGGATGAAGGAAGTGGGAACTAGGAGAGAAAGGAGGGGGAATAGGAGGAAGGAAGAAGGAACTGGGAGAGAAAGGGAAGGGGAATGAGAGGAAGGAAGTGGGAACTAGGAGAGAAAGGGAGGGGGAATAGGTGGAAGGAAGTGGGAATAGGGAGAGAAAGGGAAGGGAAATAGGACGAAGGAAGTGGGAATAGGAGAGAAAGGGAAGGAGAATGGGAGGAAGGAAGAGGGAACTGGGAGAGAAAGGGAAGGGGAATGAGAGGAAGGAAGTGGGAAGTGGGAGAGAAAGGAAAGGGAAATAGAAGGTAGGAAGTGGGAAGTGGGAGAGAAAAGGAAGGGAAATAGGATGAAGGAAGTGGGAACTAGGAGAGAAAAGGAAGGGGAATAGGAGGAAGGAAGAAGGAACTGGGAGAGAAAGGGAAGGGGAATGAGAGGAAGGAAGTGGGAAGTGGGAGAGAAGGGAAAGGGAAATAGAAGGTAGGAAGTGGGAAGTGGGAGAGAAAAGGAAGGGAAATAGGATGAAGGAAGTGGGAACTAGGAGAGAAAGGGAGGGGGAATAGGATGAAGGAAGTGGGAACTAGGAGAGAAAGGGAGGGGAATAGGATGAAGGAAGTGGGAACTAGGAGAGAAAGGGAGGGGGATAAGATGAAGAAGTGGGAATAGGGAGAGAAGGGAAGTGGAATGGGAGGAAGGAAGAGGGAACTGGGAGAGAAAGGGAAGGGGAATGGGAGGAAGGTAGTGGAAAGTGGGAGAGAAAGGAAAGGGAAATAGAAGGAAGGAAGTGGGAACAAGGAGAGAAGGGAAGGGGAATAGAAGGTAGGTAGTAGGAAATGGGAGAGAAACGGAAGGGAAATAGGATGAAGGAAGTGGGAATAGGGAGAGAAAGGAAGGGAATAGGATGAAGGAAGTGGGAATAGGGAGAGAAAGGAGAGGGAATAGAATGAAGGAAGTGGGAATAGGAAAGAAAGGGAAGGGAAATAGGACGAAGGAAGTGGGAATAGGGAGAGAAAGGAGGGGGATAGGAGGAAGGAAGTGGGAAGTAGGAAGTGGGAGAAGAAAGGAAGGGAAATAGGATGAAGGAAGTGGGAATAGGGAGAGAAAGGAAGGGGGAATAGGATGAAAGAAGTGGGAATAGGGAGAGAAAGGGAGGGGGAATAGGATGAAGGAAGTGGGAAGTGGGAGAGAAAGGGAAGGGAAATAGGAGGAAGGAAGTGGGAATAGGGAGAGAAAGGGAAGGGAAATAGGAGGAAGGAAGTGGGAAGTGGGAAAGAAAGGGAGGGTAATAGGATGAAGGAAGTGTGAATAGGGAGAGAAAGGGAAGGGAAATAGGAGGAAGGAAGTGGGAAGTGGGAAAGAAAGGGAGGGTAATAGGATGAAGGAAGTGTGAATAGGGAGAGAAAGGGAAGGGAAATAGGAGGAAGGAAGTGGGAATAGGGAGAGAAAGGGAAGGGAAATAGGAGGAAGGAAGTGGGAGTAGGGAGAGAAAGGGAGGGGAATAGGATGAAGGAAGTGGGAATAGGGAGAGAAAGGGAAGGGAAATAGGAAAAAGGAAGTGGGAAGTGGGAAAGAAAGGGAGGGTAATAGGATGAAGGAAGTGTGAATAGGGAGAGAAAGGGAGGGGGAATAGGAGGAAGGAAGTGGGAAGTGGGAAAGAAAGGGAGGGTAATAGGATGAAGGAAGTGTGAATAGGGAGAGAAAGGGAGGGGGAATAGGAGGAAGGAAGTGGGAATAGGGAGAGAAAGGGAAGGGAAATAGGAGGAAGTGGGAGTAGGGAGAGAAAGGGAGGGAAATAGGATGAAGGAAGTGGGAATAGGGAAAGGGAGGGGAATAGGATGAAGGAAGTGGGAATAGGGAGAGAAAGGGAAGGGAAATAGGAGGAAGGAAGTGGGAAGTGGGAAAGAAAGGGAGGGTAATAGGATGAAGGAAGTGTGAATAGGGAGAGAAAGGGAGGGGGAATAGGAGGAAGGAAGTGGGAAGTGGGAAAGAAAGGGAGGGTAATAGGATGAAGGAAGTGTGAATAGGGAGAGAAAGGGAGGGGAATAGGAGGAAGGAAGTAGAAACTGGGAGAGAAAGGGAAGGGGAATAGAAGGAGGGAAGTGGGAGAGGAAGGGAGGGAAATAGCAGGAAGAAAGTTGGAAGTGGAGGAGAAGAGGGACGGAATTAGGAGATGGTGGCTTGCTACAAAAAGAATTTTTTTTTATATAAACACTAATAAAATACCAGATGAGCGTTCCTGCTTTTGTGCAAAAACATACACTGTATCTTCACACATGAAAATAACATGTTATTTTTACATGTGAAAAGATCATCATCATCATCATCATTAATAATAATAACAATAATAGTAATAAAAATAGTAGTAATAATAATAATAACTACTTCTCACACACTGCTGGCATGTGAAAAGATCATCATCATTAATAATAATAATAATAATAATAATAATAATAATAATAATAATAACTACTTATATAGTGCTTATCCAGTTCTGTTCTAAGCGCTTTACAAAGATAGGAAAAGAATTCATACATGTTAAAAGTAATTTTTAAAAAGATGAGTCTTAAGTTTACGTTTAAAAAGATTTAAATTGTCACAAGAACGAATGTCATCAAGTAGTTTGTTCCACAGTTCAGGGGCCGAAACAGCAAAAGCTCTGGAGCCATACAACTTGAAATTATGATGATTATGATGACTATGGTTACATAATAAATTGTGCCTTTTGCAGCGAAAATGAAATGGTTTGGTATTTGACTGGTGCTTATATAATAAGTAGAACATTACATGCCCGCCTAGGGATACGAAATCTCTTCTTGTGTTGAAAAATATTTCAATCATTTGCTGCACTCACTATTTAATAATAATAATAATAATAATAATAATAATATTTAATATTTATATTGCGCTTTTCCTATAAAAATAATCAAAAGCGCATTCCAGTCAGCAAAGTAAAACTACCGACTAATTTAAAAAGTTAAAACCTAAAATCCTGACATAATTAAAAATGTTAAAAACTTTAAACTAAGCACTAAATTTAACAAAAAGTCTAAGAGAATAAAAAAGATACATGCAACAAAATACAATTGTATTAAATAATAAGAACAAAATAAAAGCGAAAGCAAAAGCAAGCTAAGTCAGTTCAGTCCAACTAAGGTGTTAAAAATGCCTTCAGTTGGTAAAAAAATGCGCTTTAAGGTGGCATTTAAAATCGTTTATATCACTCTTGCTTCGAATCTCTTCTGGGAGGGAGTTCCATAGTCTGGGAGCTGCAACTGCGAATGCCCTGTCACCTAGAGTCTTTTTTGTGATACCTTTCGGCATGCAAAGCAGAAGTTGATTTGAAGATCTTAAGCAGTAGTGATTCTCTTTGACCACTACTAACTCCCTAAGGTAGCTGGGTGCAGACCCATGTATTGCTTTGAAGGTCAACAGACAGATCTTAAAGTCAGTTCGATATCGCACAGGCAGCCAGTGCAGACTAAAAAGTGACGGAGTGATATGGTAAAACTTTGGGAGTCTGAAAATTATACGAGCCGCTGTGTTTTGTACACGCTGAATCTTATCAAGCTGCTTAGCAGGCAGACCGTATAACAAGCTGTTGCAATAGTCGATCCGACTGGTAATAAAAGCATGCACTAGTTGCTCACATGTCTCTTGCGACAAGTACTTCCGTATACGCCTTAGGTTGTAAAGATGAAAATATGCTGTGCTGCATAGTTTGTTAACGTAGTTCGTTAACATGCATTTTCTGAACTCACCATGTAATATCCTCTATATTATTATATTTTATTAAGACATTTACCAGCAGGTAAATGCAGTTAATGGAGCATGACGCCCCAGAGGGGTAGACTGAGTAAGCCTGCCCTGTCTTAGGGTCAGTGGTATCTTGAAAGCCTGATTCAGTAAATGAAAGCACTCTTTTCTTTACAGGGAAAACAAAAGCCTTCCGTGGCTGGAACCTCACTAATTTGTTGCATGTTCGTCATCGTATATTTTCTTAGATTTGCAAAGATTGGTCCCTGTTTTCAAGGCCCTATTCATGGCTGGACCTTAATCATGATGAAAAATGTAGTTTATAGTACAACTGTGCCAATTGGTCATACTTTGAGACATTGTCTGACTATAAAGTTTTGCTAATGTCACTCCTAGTCATTATTTGGCTAGCTTACATGTAACAAAAGGGAGGGAGGGTGGGTTGCTATGTTATGTCTCAATAAATGAATAAAGGGGATTAGTTTCTAAAGAAACTGTGGTGCTGCGTCGGTGGGGGAGTGAAACACGAAAATTTGGTTTATCAACGGAGTTGATAATGTAAATTGACCACTGTACAGGGATTCGATTAGCTGATGTTTCGAGCGTTAGCCCTTCGTCGGAGCGAATTGAGGAATTGTGGGTTGTGTATTTTCTGTATATAAACCATACACAACCCATAATTCCTTGATTCGCTCCGATGAAGGGCTAACGTTCGAAACGTCAGCTAATCGAATCCCTGTATGGTGGTCAATTTACATTATCAACTCCATTGATAAACCAAATTTTTATGTCTCAATAAAGTTTGGTGGGTCACTCCTTGCGGTGCGCTTAAGTCTGCGTTGCGACTTCCCCAAGCTTTTGGTATTGCTTGTGTCTTGCCATCTTTTGAGCTATTCCTTTGCCTTAATCTTGTCCGATCCAGCCCATGTGGCGCTGGGGAGATAAAGGCTCTGCCAAGACTCTTGTCCTACCCCACAATAGTGGGGCAATAAGTACATGTGTAAGGCTTGTGTTATTTTGTGTGCATAACCCAAAGTCACTATAACCTGCCACAGGGCTATGTACCCCCCTTGTTATGCCATCATGTAGTTGTTGTTTATTTAGTCTGCGTGTGTCATTTAGTTGCGTGACGATTGCATGTGTCTTACAAGCGGAATAGTGACATTAATTTTTAAGATAAATTAGTATCACTATCATTTTATTTTAATTTATCATCACCTATTGATTATTCATCAGTATATTTTGAAATATACAACAAACAGGATACGACAAAGTAACATATTACCTGCCAATCACCTTCACACCACTCGGAACAACATCTAGAATAAACAAAGTTCCTTGGCCTGGAAAAAAAAAACTGGACTATCTCCAGTGATGCCGTCACATCCATCATTGTCCTAATAAATCACTCCTGACTGAACACTTCTCAGATTAAACGTTTTAGGGTGAGAACTGCCAAATGTTGTGATATAGCCATGTTGAACTAAATTCAAGAATTTGATTTGAGCATGGCAAAAACACAACGTCTGAAATCATTCAGTTCAGGAGGTTTAAATAAGTTTGGCATGACTATTTAACACGGCAGGCCTTGCCGTGCCGCACGACAGAAGCATGACTTGGTTTCAAATGGCGTGCTCTTGTCATGCCAAACTGAATTCATACATAAGGTTAATGTGTTTTAAGTTATTTCATTGTTTTCTTGTATTTTGAATTTGGCGCGACTGAATTAAATTTGACGTTTGAACCTGTGCTATAGTTGAGTCACTGCTGGGACAAATTCGTTTGAGTTCAGCACGGCAGTAGCATGATGTTTGGAGCAGGCCTTACATTTAAGATAACAACACAAATTGAGGGGGTGGCTTTCATTAGTCTGGATTATGGGATTGGACATTCCCTATCAATTGTGGCTCCTTTAATCTCTGCAAAGGTCTAATTTTCAACAAACCGGATGATTCAACTAAAGATGTAATCAGAAACCATGACAAGGTGTGTAATCAACTTGGACTTGCCTGCTATCCCATAATGCTGTGAAGTGGCACAAAGAAGTCTGTGGCCAAAGTATGGCGAAAACTTGACTGCATATCCGTGGCGCCCAGGAGTGCGAAACGCAGTGGCCATCACTACGGCAAAAATATAAAAATTTTGTGAAAAAACCTAAAAGTATTACGTTATCTGTAAAGGAAGGGAAGTTCAACCTCCCCTGACGACTGTTGCATGATTGTCTAATTTAATAAATTATAGCATAATTCAAATCTACCCAGTAATGGTTAAATTTTGAAACTAACCTACCTGTTTGTACAGTTCTTTAACTTTCAACACTCAGTCATTCCGTTTCAAATCCAACGGGCTGAAAACTGGCTGTTGGCAAAACCCTGAGACGTCCGCCATCTTCGAGACTTTGCTTCCAAGCCTTGTTGACAGCGGATATTTCAATACCATTTATATGACGCAAAATGTGGTGGTGGTTCGTGAAACAACGTTTGAGGTCCGTACGAACTGAAGAATTTATATTTTAAGTTCCGTTAATTTCATCAGATTTTTAAAATGGCTAGTTCAGATCACAAAGATTTCTTGAAAGAGCTCAAAGAGCAAGCCAAGAGCACGGAATCTCGAGGGGATGATGAAGAAATGACTTATGTGGATCCGTCAGATGGAACAGTTTATGAGTGGGACGCTGAGAAAAGGGGATGGTTTCCTAAGGTATGATAAATTATGTTTATTCTTCTGCTTAGGTAAATAATTTCAGAAACCTATGCTTAAGTGAAAGATGTAATAGACTGTAGATTGTTCTATTGAAATGTATAAAATGTGCACGATATTCATATTGAAAACCTGCCAACTCAAAACGCATTATGCGTGATTCTCACGCCTGCGGACCAAAAGACACCGATCTCGCGTTTGTCACGCCTGACTTAGAAATCCGGATAACTTGCCCTTTAACACATTAACAACAAAAATCCAATTCAGTAGTCCCTGTAAATGTTCCAACAAACGGCGCTTAATGTTTCAGTTTGTATTAGAGGGATTGGAAACCAACTCAAATAGCTTCGGAAGTATTCGGAAGTCCTCGGAACATCTTGGAACATGTTCGGTAGTGTTCGAAAGTCTTCGAGAAATCGTCGGAAGTTGCCAGAACATTGTCGGAAAATCATGAGGAGACGAAAATCTCACACATTAATTTTGACTCAGATAAAGTTGGCAGGTATAATATTGCCACATGTAAAATCATGATCTCAAGCAGTCAATCGATGTATGAAATAGACAAAAGTACATGTACTAAGCTTATAATAACAATTTAGCAAAAGAGGAAAATTTTTCTGTTTGGCTCAACAAGTTTTCAACACTGACAGCCAGTGCTCATGGTGAAATTGAGGTATCTACGTGTAGAATGGAAAATCAATGTCACTCACTTAGTATTACAGTCAAACCTGACTATTATAATTATTAAGTGGTCGCCCTAGGAAAAGAGCCAACTAACCACTTAATAGAGGTTGACAGCTTAAAAGAGGTTTTCAAAAATGTAGTATGTAATATGGTGAAAATAGAACTGTAGCATGTATACAGTATATTGTATTGGTTATCAACAACATTAATACAAAATATGAGAAAAACATCAAGTTAAATTGCATGCTCAAGGAAGTTCACGTCTATAACTCTAACATTGTTCTAAGGCAATCGTCTTTGCTTGTAAAATTTAACAACTTTTCCCATTTAACATGAACTACTCTACCCTTGACTAATGCGCAGACTACATGACTGCTTAATAGAGATGAAATACAATGAAATTAGCCACTTGTGAATTCTAAATGGTGACTGCATCTGCTTAATAGAGGTCAAATTTACAGTAAAATATTTTAAGTGAACTCACTTTTTGGGAATTTAGTAAGTGTCTGCTTAATAGAGGGTGATTAGAAATCCCAGCTCATGTATTGGGCCTCTCAGAAGTTGTCATTTACCAGTAGTTGGTACTAAGGTATCAGGATACCCAAAATGACCGTGGTTAGAAATAGAGCATTTACACCGGCGCTTGCAGAGAAAACTCCGGGAACCTATACATTTTCTGAAAGCTTAGTATTTGTAGAATTCAATGTCGAAATTAAAATTTTAGAAAAAGAAAACGTGTAATACATATTAAAAGAGAAAGCAAAATTCAAGGCTTCGCCTCCGTCACGTTTGTTTTCCCACGTGAGTATTGGAGCAACATGGTTAACATTGAAAATATTTCCTCACACTTCGCCCTCAAAAAAAGTTGAATGAATGAATGAAATCTTTATTTAAAACACGATAAAAATATCAGTATAACAATAGAAAACAAAAAGAAATTCATCTTAAGTAAAATTTCCTATTTACTGGTTTACATATTTGCCGTGTGTCCGATACAGAGAGCCATTTATCAATTCTTCTTTTGAAGTTGCTTAGAGATGTTGTAGTGCGGATATCCTCAGGAAGATCGTTCCAAAGAGAAGCTCTGCTATAGCTGAAACTACGCTTCAGGTAGTCAGTTCTCGGTTTCGGCAAGTACAATTTTTGACTTGCGTTACCAAGATCAAAGGACAAAGCTCTCGGAGTGAACATGTTATAAAAATAATTTGGGGCGAGCTTATTAACGCATTTGTACATTAAATTTGCCTTTTGCTTCGTCCTTCTGACGGATAAGTTATCCCAGCTGAGAGAGTTGAGAAGAAAGCTAGAGTTCGTATTGTAACTTGATTTAGTAATTACTCTGGCAGCACGATTTTGTAGTTTTTGTAGTTTCTCCCTCAGCTGTTGAGACAAGCCATCCCAAACAACACTGCAGTAATCAAAATGTGGTTCGATAAGACCTTTGTATATTCTAATAGCGGTGTGCACTGAAATAAAAGTTTCTGGGATTTTTCAATTTTTTCTTAATTGTTTTTCCCTACACTCTCCTAAAATTTGATGCTAAAAGTGTTTACCTTTCCTTCCACAAAACAAACCATAACTTTTAAACGGGAGTGAAATTCAAAAAAGCCTGACACTTTTTTGCGAAGGAGGCATCTTAAACATTCTTGCCGATTTTCAACCAAGTTGGTCCAAGGATGTGGGTAAATGAACCTAAAATGTTCACCCTTCACCAAGATTTTATTTTATTGAGAAAAAGATGGAAAACCATTTCCCAGCTTGATACATATATCTCCTCATGGTGCAAGAGTAAATTGACTGTTTGTAAATGACTTACAGTTGTATTGTTCACAACAACAATAGTGAAATGACAGCCTATACTATTAACTGGTGTGAAAACTGGCAGAGTCGAAGTCTATTACAATGAGCAGGAGCTTACAGGTGTATCTTACATGTATACTTAAAGGCATCCAATATTATTTTGATAAAGTGCAACGATCTTGCAGAAACCATGCCATGAACTGGGAAAAGATTGTGAACAAAGACTTGTGGCAGAGAGCGGCCATCACTGACGTCAGTCAATGTGAATGTTGCTTGTCAGCAGTTTGACTTGACTGGCACTGACTGTTTGTTCTTCAAGTTGTTCTGGCTTCTTGTCATCCAGGTCCTTTAACCATTCTCCTGATTGAAATATGAGCCATGGTTGCTTGAAGAGAGACTGCGTGCATGCTCATTGCTGAAGGGTATTCTGTTGCTCCTTCGCCATTTTGGTTTCTTTACCCATGCAAATAGGCACTCATATTTTTTGCACTTTCGCAAGAATATTACGACAATAAACACACTGTTTTGTAATAATATTATAATTTTAAAAAGTGAAACATCCTTTCTTCCCAGTTTTTTTGCAAAATGTTCATTCTAGTCTTCCCTATTCTATTCAACGTGTAAAATGTGGTACATGTATTTTCAATGTCCGGCCAAAATCCTGGTATCCTGATACTGAAATTCTGAGTTCAATCCCCGGCAACTTTGATACAAAAAGAGCACACTGACCATCATACCACAATTGCTGGATTCTCCGACTACTGTTTGCAGATCCCTGCTACATAAAAAATTAGTTACAGTCCTGTACTGCAGTCATAGTTTTGTTATCTGAGAACAGTTGATGTTTACCTTTGGTGGTATCTGCAGTGAGATTAGAAGTTGGCATAAATTATGGAAGGTGCCTTTGGCTAAAACCAACTGATTATTTGCAAACTCACAGTTACCCACCCAACCCATGATTTAATGGGTAATTGACAGGTAAATGAATAGATGGAAAGTGCAAAGTACACACAAATGGGGCCAAAAATTCCCTCTCATGAGGCCTTCCAAGGGGTAGAAGTATGATACGATACAATAATCTTTATTTAAACATGATCATCACCCCATAAAAATACATATCACATACGCTAAATATTTAAAATTCAAACTGTGTACTGTAACACTAAAAGCTGTTTTCCGTGAATGCCATGCGTAGACTTAAAAAATGTCATTGATCTTGCATTTAAATACCCCCAGAGACTCTGTGTTCCTTATATCGCATGGTAGACTGTTCCATAATGTGGCGCCATTGTAGCTAAAGCTTTTTCGGTAATAATTAGTGCATGGTAATGGAACATTGAGCTTATTTTCAGAGTCCCTGAGGTCATAATCATAGTCACGCCAAGTGACAAGCAACATAGCTCCGAAAACAGGCAACAATCTTCTCCTAAAACACAGACAACTGACAGAAATTGGAAGAAAAAGCGCAACCGTTTGAGACACGCGGACAATTCTCTTTCCATTCCTCTTTCAATTGTTTTCTTTGTGACAGTAACATTTTTTTTATAAACAATATTTATTACAACATTTGCTGTAAGAGTGCAAAGGCTGATCCAGGGACTCACGATCGGACAAGACACACACAAAGTACTGAAAGTTAGCAGAAACAGTTGAACAAAGAAATTAACGCTTGGACATATTGAAACAATGTCACATTAGTTTGAAAATCAGCATTTGAAATACCATTTAGAAACCAATTAACAAACTAGAGACAGAGTTGTAAACAAGTGACACCAGACCACCCCTTGGAAGGCCTCTCTCATCCCCTAAAGTAAAATGGTCTGGACGACTCCTTACACTATGTAGTTTATAATAATTTCTAACCAACAACCCCACAGGTAGATGAGGACTTCATTGCAGCATATCAAATGAATTATGGTTTTACAACAGAAGGTGAACAAGCTGATGTAGTAAATAATGATGTTCCAGTATATGCTGCGGAAGTTACATCATCTACAAATAGTCAGGTATGAAGTTTAGATAGTGATGTGGTGTATTACCATCAATACCACTGTTTGTGTGAAGTTTAATTAATCTAAGAGCCAACAGGTATCAGCTTTAACCCTTGTTAGTTGTGCTCAGGTGAATCATTGCATTTGTACTGTAGTTTATTTCAGTGACAGTATTAATGTCAGCTTTCTTTGGGGTTGTTCTGTCCCTTCTCCCTTCTTTACTACTTAGACTGGAAGCCTTGTGGGAGTGGCTGGCTGCCCTTATCCCAAGTACTCAACCTTCACATAGCAAAGCAGAGAATAACAGTAGTTGCATAGGTCATGCACAGTCCATACTACCTTTTCCTGGTTTTGTTATTTGTTTTCTCTATTCACCTGAAGCTACTTGCTGAGTTTGTTTTTTGCCTTAAGTTTGGTCTTGGCATCATCCCCGAGTTGTGAGGACTTTTCATCCATGTTCAATTTACAGTGACAGCTGTGTTTGTTTCTTCATTGCAGGGCTCATATAAAGTAATACTGTATTAGCTTATTAAAGTGCCTATGAAGCGAAATTTGTTTCTCGCTAATTTTAAAGTTTAATCCATAAAACTCAACATTCCAAAATTTGAGGTGCTCTTGATTAAAATTGGCGATTTTACAAGCGTTTGAAGTTGGGCTATTTTGCCCTCAAAAATGGCATTTGAATCGCGCGGCCAAAAAGACACGTGACAGTAGCTGTGACGTAATTTTGGGGACAAATATTCCAACTATTTCACTATATTTCTTAAGCGCAAACACATTTTTGTACCCAAAATGACGTCACATCATAGAATTTCGCGAATAAAATCGACCCAGACCCCTGACCATTTTTAAAGGCAAAATAGCCCAACTTCAAACGCTCGTAAAATCACCAATTTTAATCACGAGCACCTCAAATTTTGAGATTCTTGCGTTTTTAGGGGTAAACTTTAAAATTAACAAGAAACAAATTTCGCTTCATAGGCACTTTAAACAACAATAAATATCAACAATAACTGAATTGCCAGTAAATGTTCTGACTTGTATATCAATTAGGAATTTACAATGCACCTTTCCTGCTTTGTTAGACCCAAAAGGAAGAAGAACAACCTACAGAATTAAAGAAAAAGAAGCGGAAAGCAGATGAGGGTAACCAGCTTTGTATGCTTCTTAAAGCTATTTCTTATGCTTTACAATAATATTATAACAATGTTCATTTATCCACTCTTTACCTTTGAAAAAACTTATTATTGTTTTAACTTATTGGTTTTTCAGGCTGGTTTGAAGTTGATGACCGCAAAAACCCTAATGTGTATGTTTCTGGTGGGTTTTATATGTATATGACTGTATAATTAATAACAAATATAATTATTCTCTTTTAAAAAGTAAATTGTTTGGTTACATTAATTTGATATGGAAAATAATTAATGCTAGGTGCCACTGCACTGACCTCAGTCTCATTCACCGGAAACTATAAGCTGTGAGCTTTTCTGTTCCTACAGTATAAATATAATGATCCTCTCCATCCCTTTCATCGGTGTCTCTGTTGTGGTTGAATTATTTTTATTTTCCTTTGTTTCGTACTCATTATCATACACAAGAACAAAAGAAAACAAAAATTTAACCAAGGATAAAATTGAACTACAACTTTTCCACTGTTGTGCTTGTTAGATCATGATCAATGATCTAAATAAATTAGGATAGGATGAATGAATGAATGAATAACTTTATTTACCGAGGGTGACACATTACAGTTAAGAACTGGTAAACTTGTGGCCCGAGGATAGGCTGCAATACATGTATGATTGTTACCTTAAAGTACTACTATGATCAAATTTATACCCCTTGATTTTTTAAGTTTATCACATAGAATTCCAGGAAAGAACAAAAATGCCATTTTCCATTTGTAAATATCTGCATTGGTTGCAAAGATATTTAAGTAACTTGAAAAATGTGTAAAATATGCAAATGAGATAACTGATCAATGACGTCATAGTATCAACCCAATATAACATCAATTATACAAATAGAGCTATCTCGGTCAATTTGCAGCAGATAGATCAATTTGACAGACATGACGTGGACGACCCTTTGGAAATGGCTAATCATTTTAATTCCTACTTTTCGACGATCGCCGATAAATTACGTGACACCATATCATATTCTCCTTCAGACCTGTCCCAATTGATTAATTTTGTCGAATCCCATAAGGACCCAATTGATTTGTTTTCAGTTCCTGATATATCTAGTGCACAAGTCTACACCATGATAATGAAAATTGGTCCTCATAAAGCTTCGTGCATCAACGAGATCAGTGCTCGTCTTCTACGTTTTGCTGCTCCTGTTATTGCTCCGAGTGTTGCTAAGTTAATCAACCTTTGTTCTCTACATGCAAATATCCTACACGATGGAAAACTGCAAAGGTGACACCTTTATTCAAAAGTGGTGCGAGGTATGACCCCTGTAATTATTGACCTATCTCCGTGCTTCCCGTTTTGTCGAAGGTTATTGAACGTCACATGCATAATTGATGAACATAATCTGGTCTACTCTAGACAGTCTGGGTTCCGAAAACAGCACATTACCGAGACAGCTCTTATTAAAATTATCGATGATCTTTTATTCAGTCTGGACAATGACAAGGTCTCTGGTATGGTGCTTGTGGATTACTGAAAAGCGTTTGACATGGTCGATCACGAACTTCTACTAAAGAAGTTGGAGGCTTATGGCATAGTCAATCAAGAGCTCAGATAGTGTCGTTCTTATTTGTCTAGTAGAAAACAAGCAGTTTATTTAGGCGGAGCGGAATCGTGTGAGTCTCTAGTTAAACATGGCGTTCCTCAAGGCAGTATTTTGGGCCCTTTGTTTTTTATTCTATTCATTAATGATCTGCCTTTACATGTCAGCTCTCAAATTGATCTTTACGCTGATGATACAACAATTACAACTTCTTCGGATTTCAGGAACATATCACAACTGGAACTTTCACTGAACACATCTGTAAGTGAAATTCACCTTTGGGCTAATGCAAATAAGTTACCTTTAAACGAAGAAAAGACGAAGGTTTTGATGATTGCCGGGAAAAGACTTGCACCCAAACTTCGCAATCTGCCAAATGTTACAACAGGTGGAGTAAAAACCCTCAAAATTGTAAACAGTGCTACCCTCTTGGGTTTAGAAATTGACAACATGCTTTCTTTTAATTTGCATGTCAAAATGATTTGTAAGAGGCTTTCTTCGCGGATAGCTGTATTACGTAAGATTAGAGTATTTTTGCTGTTATCTCAATGCCTACTATACTATAATGCTATAATTTGCCCGGTATTGAGTTATGTGAGTGTTATCTGGTCATCGTGCGACAAGGAGTTATTAAATAGAGTTTTAAAGTTACAAAAGCGTGCAGCGCGAGTTATCTTGTACGCAGACCGCCAAGCATCGTCGGTAGCACTATTTAATAAGCTACACTGGATTCCTTTTTATGAACAATGTAACATAGACGAATGCTCCATTTTGTACAAACGTATACATGGGTCTCTACCAAGCTACCTGGATGATCACCTAGTAATTAATGACAAATGTCATTCACGTAATACACGGTACGCTAATTTCAATGCTATTTGCCCTAAATATAAAAGAGAAACCAAAGGTGGACGCACATTTGCAGTATCCGCTTCAAGACTCTGGAATAATGTACCCTTATCTACTAGGAAAGAATGAATGAATGAATGAAATCTTTATTTAAAACACGGTAGTTATTTAAAACACGGTGGAGTAAGATTTTTAGGGACCAGCAATTTTTACGTCATTTTCATATTAATTTTAGTAATCGAGTTTTATATGATCATTTTTTGATTATTTAAATCGCATGTTTTTATTCATAATTTTAAGTGATGTTCTATTTTTAACTTGTAACTAGTTGATTAAATCAGGGCCACAAGTTTATTAGCCTGTGGCTATTACGTGCTACCCTGGATAAATAAAGTCTTTATTATTATTATTATTATTATTATATACTATTGAAACTTGGTAGGTTGATAATTCTAATGGCAACACACCAATGTCTATAAAAAAGTCAGTTCCCATGGCAACTCACTCTTTTCCAGTCCCTCCAACCTGATTTCAATATTTTAGTGATTTTTAGTTCGAAAAACATTTAACAAGCTGCAAACTCTACAATGTACCTAACATATTTACATGCTTGCTGCATCATGAAGGCGAGGCACCATTGGCACCTGTGCCGGCCAAAACCGCCTGGACAGAAGTACGTTCCTTGTACAGCTTGTGACACCATCAGTTTTAATGCTTGTGGACAACTTTTACATGTAGCATGTGTAGGGGGAAGAGATCTTTCAAACCATACCCAAATGAGCATGATTCCATCCAGCAGGCCGGAGGAAACGCGAAAAACCCAAGTGATTTTGAGCTGAAAATGTGAATGAAAATCTTGTACCACTACCCACCTGCACTTCCTCCCACCTAATCCTATGATCCTAAACATTTTCCACAAATATTTTCCCACTGAAAGGAAGCCCAGAAAATGCCCAGCAAGAGAAAAAGAAAGCGAGGCAAGAAAAGCGAAAGAAAAGGGGCTCAGGAGAGAAAGTGAAAGGTAGAAGGAGAGGAGGGTGGTGAAAGTTTTCAACCCAAAAACTCGAAATTTTGTTTTCTGTGCATGCCTGATCTTGGAAAGCTAACATTAAGCATCAGGAACAAATGGCGTGATGAACTCCACCAACAAACAGAGTTTTGGGCAGTTTTGATCCTTTTCGGCTAGAATCTGGCCAGAAAACGGCTCGACGAGCTTCAAAAGATGTTTTTCGGCAAAATACTGGGTAGTCAATGGGTTAATATCCGGGAGGTCTGGAACCCAGTATGTTGCCATGATAACAATACTAGTAAGCTCATGTTGTGAAGCACATCCGGTAGAATCTTCCTGCAAAGAATCAAGTATTTCTGATACAAATTGGCCAAGATATCTTTTTTCATCATATTTGATCAAAATTCAGTTGAGAAAATGACGTTATCACTTGGCAAATTTGCATATTTTTGAATATCTCTAGAACAAAAAGAGATATTTGAAAACAGCATTCTTCTTTTCTTACAGACTACTTGTTTCTGTTTTAAAATGGCTTAGATAGGAAATGGAAAAGAAGTGACTTTGAAAAACATTTAACTACAAGAAACTCAAACCTAATCTCAACGTGCAAACAGACACCATATGCGTGCTAAACTTTTTGTCTAGTTAAAGTTATTTATTTCTAATACATTTGCTTAATCACCTATTGTTCTTTTAGTATTTATACGCCCTAAAAATAATTTCATCATTTTCTGACTTGATAATGGCGTTACATTAACGTCGAAACATCATCAAATTAGCTTTTTACTTTTTTTTATCTTTTTATCATGTTTTTTAGAAACAATCATTTTATCGCAATTTTTTATAGTTAAATGTTACATGTAGATAGGAAAGATGTGAATTTCGTCATAGTAGCAATTTAAGTCTCCTCATACACGCCACTGTATGATACTCTGAATTACAGGATTACCACTGGATACCACAGATGAAGAGTTTGTTGAGATGATGAGCAAGTATGGTATAATAATGCAAGACCCTGAGACAAGTAAGCTTACTTTAATTTCTGTGTTCAAGATTTAAATAGATGTTGAAAAATAAGGGTACTGATAACAAATTTATTGCGCATTTGTTTTGGGGAACTGTCATGTTATTTGGATAAACTTGAGGTCTATTTGCACAGTGGAACCTTTAAAAAAATTTTTGCAGGTTTCTTACGAAGTACTTAATGTGTGCATTGAAACTTTTTGCGGTTGTCTATGGGCACAGATGACAAGGAGGAAATTGGATTGTTCCTGTGGTGTTGTCACTTTCTTTTTTTTTGTTATGTAATTAACTTAATAAGTTAAAAAACTTGAAAAAGTTAGGTTCACTTTTCAAGTTTTGTCATTGTGTCTTGGAAAAATTGATATAAAATAATATTAGTTTCTTTTCTACCAAGAAATCATTTGAAATCTATCTCTTTGTACTGTGGTATATGGGTCATTTTGTGTAACAAAATACACCTTATAAAAATGTCATTCACAAAATACACCTTATTCCAAAATGGCAGTCACTCAGAATGATCTGGGGAGAGCAGCGTGGGAACAAGGCATCAAGGGCCAGCTTGAAAATCTTGCGGTGTTTACATATGGTATTCATATGTGATCATGCCTCAAAATTGCTCTGTTCCATTCTTTCCCAAGAAAATTTTTGTGGAAAATGGTGTGAAAAACTCTCATCATACCTTTCCAGAGGACTGACATGTGTTCAAGCAGTGGATTGTAGCCATATGAAGGGATCTTGGATTAAATTTTCAAGTGACAAAACACTTGAGGGTTTGTTTGTGATACTTCAAGTCTTCGGATTATATTTGCTCGTTTGCTGGTTTCAAGAAAAGTTTGAAAACTGCTGCCATACCATCCGCTTTTCCGAGGAAGAAGGGTTCGCCCGTGAAACAAAGAACACAAAAGCATAGAAGTAAGATTAAACAGAAAAGACTGAGGAAAACCTCATAAATTTCTACGAATGGTGCTAGCAACAATTCCATGTGTGTGTCATTTGACATAAATTCCCAGGAAAACCAGGAATCTCCTGACTTACTGTCATCAACCAAAGACATCACAAATTCAGTTACAGTATTTCTCCAGATAGAGATGCTAGGGAGCTATTAAATGACCGTGAGAAAACTATTCATGCGCTGGAATGTGAGAAAGCCTAGCTTGCTGAAAAAATTTGACAACTTGAAGCAAAAATGGAACAGCTAATTTCTTAACACAAAGTTTTACAATTGAAGGTATTTAGTGTCGGCAAAGTCAAAACAAATCTTGTGTGAGACCCCAATAGAGAGCTTGCTTGCAGGGTAGATGAGTAGAAAATGAATCAGAGAAATGATGAAGATGCCCCTAAACAAGAATGACCAAGGCAATTAAGCCCAAGGGACAACTTTTTATTAGCTCTCTGTTGTCTAAGACAAGGTTTCAAAGAGGAGCACTAATTTGTATGGTAATTTCCTGGATTAATATCACTATGTTTCTAAACCTCAGTACCATTTCAGTATGGCCCTTAAGGGCAAAGATTGATGAGCACATGCCCGCTGACTTTTAAGGATAAATACACATCTACCAGGATCATAACTGACTGCATCAAGGTCTGCTGTCAAATGCCTAAGAGTCTTTGTTTAAAAAGTGAGCTTTTTAGCTCGTATAAAAACCATATACCTCTCCGAAGGGGCTTGTTTGAATCTTATCTGGGGGTGCTCTAGGTATCGATAATCTTGACAGCTGTAGAGGGAGTACTTAAAAACTTTTAGCATTAGGGCCAGAATATGGTTACAAACCCTGATTTTTCAGCAGCACAAGTTGGTCCAGAGTATGCATATTTTACCTTCCCGGAAGAAATACAGAGCGCTAGCTTTAAGTTGAGGGAAAGCATTTCACATGATGGTAAAAATGCTTTGATCATAAGCAGTTTGAATGTCATGAAAATACTCATCTTTTAGAAATGCTTTAGCTTTACGAAGTCCTGTTGGCAATGAGTGGTGTTCACTGTAAGAGTTTTTCTTTTTTTCCCGAACTTGTGCATGCGCGAAGAATGGAGTTTTGGCGAGATTTGTGCCCCATCCATTTGCTGGGAATTGCAGTATTACATCAACTTCCCTGTCATCTTGCAGTGGCTGTCCAATGCACTTTCCTGGCTCAGTCATTGCCTTTTACCCTGGGTATAGATGAGATCTTCGCCCAGGTCGACCAGAAGAACAGTCGGTCTTTGAATTCAAATACTCATTCGTGCTGACAAGGTCGACATATGCAAATCTCTGTTTTACTTACTGCTTACAAAATTGTGCTTTGGTGATTAAACCTTTACAAGAATCACCATGACCCTTAAACCAAAATTTTAGTTCAGCATTATTTTTCAAATGATTAGGATTCGCCCGTTCAACAAACTGCCAGTATGTCTTCTTCTAATAGATACAATGGACCATAAGTGAGGAACACCATTGTTGTATATATGCTTGACATGGCCCTCGATGCCTCATTTCCACGCTGCTCTCCCAAGATCATTCCGAGCGACTGCCATTTTGGAATAAGGTGTATAAGTAGTTACTCCAATTTGAACAAATTTGGATG
Organism: Pachyseris speciosa; assembly: GCA_016490735.1. NCBI lineage: Eukaryota > Metazoa > Cnidaria > Anthozoa > Scleractinia > Pachyseridae > Pachyseris > Pachyseris speciosa. The sequence continues at coordinate 100,956 of JAEMWC010001411.1, forward strand.
TTGGCCCTTTAAGGACCTTATGCATTGCTGTTAGCCCTACAGGTATCCTCCACATACGATATTTTTTTTGTACTGAATAAATCTATTTATTTCTAGTGTTGTTGGTCCCACATCTGTGCATCTCAGTCTTTCAGAATAAATAGGGAATTCAAGTGTTTTAAAAGTCAGAATAAAATAATGTTTAAACAGTGATGAGTAGACTGTTTTTAACAAAACAACTTGTTGACAGATTGAATGTGTGATTAATCCCACTTTTTGAAGTGACATTGATTGCAACTGATAAGTACAATACTACAGTAAAAGAATTTAACACTTCTAGTTTTGTTTACATATGTACTAGATAAACCCAAAATAAAGCTTTATCGAGATTCCAATGGTCAGCTGAAAGGTGATGGGAGATGCTGCTATCTTAAGGTATTTTACATTTTGCAATACATATATTCATACTGTACTCAAGCCATTTAGTATTGTATTGAAAGCTTTAATTTTTTGGAATTCAGGCTGTCAATTAATTTTTTATAAATCATTCATTGTGAATGATGTATATGAAATAAATCACAGGAACATATGAACCCACAATTGACCTGCTATCAACGTCTGTGGCTTCATAGCTCAGTTGGTTAGAGCATCGCACTGGTATCGCAATGGTCACGGGTTCAAACCCCATTGAAGTCCTGAATTTTTTTCAGGCTTCTTTTCGCAATTGCATAAATTGTGTTCACAACTGCAAGGATCGTTCTTCTTTTGAAATCATTCATTGTTTGTCCTGATGTTCAAGATGCATAAATGAATCATGAAGATTGAATGGTTTCATTGTGAAGGTTTTATAAACATAGAAGTGATTACTGTGTAAAATTAATGATGTTATTGTCACTGTCTGTCAGTATTAATAGTTGTGCTGATGTGTGAAATTATCTTCCTTAGCGTGAAAGTGTTGATCTTGCAATTGAACTGTTAGATGAGTCGCAACACAAAGGACATGTTATACATGTCGAACAGGTAATAAGACTCTTAGTTATTTGTACATACAGATTTTGCAACTAGGTGTAGGCTACAAGTGTAAATATTGCATTGTCAGTAGCAGTTTCATGTAACATTGGGCTCTTATTAATCCCTCTTAATTCACAAGCAGTTTATCATAAAATGTTTTGAAGGCAACAAAAAAGAGTGTCCACAAACTGGAAATAAAGGCTACATGTGTTTGGAAAAGGTGAAAGGTTTTGTATTAGTGGAAAAAATATTTTGGGTTCAGGTGCACTTGAAATTGTAGCTTAAAACATAGACAATTGCATAAAATAGCTCCTTTAGATTCTGTGAAATATCACCTAGGCCTCTTCTCCGCTATTTTACTTTACTCAGACAACAATTTGCTGAAAACTGGGAACATAAGGAATCAGTGACAAAAATGTTGTGGTGTTTACATATGGTAATCACGTGCAATCATGCCTCTAAATTGCTCTGTTCCATTCTGTCCTAAGAAAAGTTATGTGGAAAATGGTGTGAAAAACTGGGAACATAAGGAATCAGTGACAAAAGTGTTTAATTTTCTAGGCTGAATTTCACCTCAAAGGAGAATATAATCCAGCTCTAAAGAAAAAGAAAAAGAATAAAAAGAAGAAAGCAGGGAAAGGACAGGAGAAGTATGTGAATCAAACTCACTCACTCATATCAACATGCAATAGTTAACAAATAAAAAAGCCTTAACCGTGCTTTGTTCTGTTATAAGTCACACAAAGAAGTGACGAGAGCACAAAAGAAGTAGGAAGAAGCAAGAGCCTTAGGCGAGTGCTTTTAACTACTTCTTGAATGCTCTCGTAACTTCCTTGAGTGCCTTATTACAGAACAAAGTACGGTTAAGGCTTTTTTATTTGTTTTATAATATAGTTTACGCACATTTGTGGCTAAATTCGTTTAAAAAACTGAGCAAATGTTATTCTCAGCTTGCATGCGTGGATTGGTGTCGTGAATAGTGATCGTACATGTTGCATCAACACTGTGTCTTGTTTATGTTTTGAATTGTAAAAAATGCCAGATTTGTAATGATTCATAAACTGCATGCGCAGACAAATGGCATCATCTGCGTGCTTTGTACTCTAATAAGGCACGCTCGCTTTCAATGAAAAGATGCGCGAGCTATATTATAAATTGTTTTATCCATTTTTTTAAAACAACCAAAGACAAAAAGCTCTATGTACCTTTTGTTTGTTCTATTTCCAGATTATTAGACTGGGTTGATAGAGACTCAAGAAACAAACAAGATAGGATCATTGTGTTCAAAAATATGTTCAACGTGGATGATTTTCAGGTTTGCTAATATCCAAGAAAAAAATATCAAGCACTTAGTTTTACGATAAATTTTTTATGATAAATTTATGTTGTTCGTTTTTAGAAGTCGTACACAAAAGAAAATATTCTGTTTTTCATTAAAAAAATACATAGAATGCTAAGTACTGATAATAGTTAAGTGTCTTGTAAATTGAATTTTTTTTTTGCCAAAGGAAATTTTTATTGCAAAGTTTTTTCTTGTTGAATGAAGAGATGAGTGTTAGCAGTATCCAAAAATTCAGCCTAGCTTGGAGGCCAAAGTATTTCTTTCACCCCCTCCCCCACCCCTTTAGTGTGTTATTGCTGGAATAGGTCATTTCCAAATCACCTTTGGCCTCTTTTTCAAAGCGAGTCCTGGTGCTCATCTTTTCATATGAAAATTAGTTTCCATTCACATGCAAAATTTAACTCATTTTCATATGAATGGCAACTAATTTTCATATGAAAAGATGAGCACCAGGACTCGCTTTGGAAAAGAGGCCAAAGATAATTTGGAAGTGGCCTATTGGCAAATAAAGGTTATGTGCATGTGCATTAATTTTGGATGCCCTCCTGTGGCTGTGAATTAATTAATGCTCTTTGCACTTGTCAGCCATCTCAGATGCATTTTGGTTGTTGAATGAAGACCTATTCAAATGGCTGATATAAATCAGTTTGTTGTAAGCAAATGCAGTTCAGGTTTTTCTTGGGCAAGATGATGATCCATCGGTCATAGTTCTTGAATAATATAAAATTGTTTTTTAGATGTATGTCAACTGACTTTGTTTGATGATAGATAACATTGGGAAACCCAGTTTAGGGACAAGATCTTAGACAACTCTGTGGAGAATCAAGTGCTCTCGTCATGATTATATTGTCACCACTCGCATAATAATGCTGCTGTAAACTTGTTTTCACAGAGAAATCCTGTCCAAATCACAGACCTTCGGGATGACATTAAAAAGGAATGTGAAAAGTTTGGTGAAGTGAGAAAAGTGATTGTCTTTGATGTGAGTATTGCCCATTTTAATTTGTGTCCTTACAACTCCTTTGGTGGAATTTTTCAGTGTTTTAAATGAAAATCTATGGAATCCGAGGAATTTCCGTGTACAGTTGCTGTTATCCAGATAGCATTGGCTCAATAATTTACTATTTTTTCTGTACATTTAGCGTAACAAAGAAGGAATTTGTTCTGTGGCGTTTTCCTCATTTGAAGCAGCTGATGCCTGTTTACCAGTGAGTGTATTTTTGTTTTTTTCCTTGGCAAGTTAAACTGTCAGATAGTGTTTTGGTTTAGTTAGGCTTCCATATTACCATGGCAGCCCTTGCTAAACTACTTTCACGAATGCTTTTCATCCGAAGCAATACCAGATCGATGTCTGGGGCACAGATACAGTGTAGCAAAATCGACCATGTTAAAAAACACTGTAGGGGTAGGTAGGTAGGTAGGTAGGTAGGTTGCCTTTAGTTATACACGATGTATATGAAAGCTGAAAGCTTGTGGGGTCGTTCGTGTACAATACATTACTACTAAATTAAAATACAAGTAGAGCTACATATTAATTACAATTAAATGCAGTGTAAAGGCGTATTAAATGCTGTCAGTGCGACGTGAAACAGGTTAGCTTATATTCAAATACATGCAAAATCTTCAAGTTCAAAACAAGCGGTCGAGGCTGATAATACGTATAATTTAACAGCCTTAAAAAGTTCCGAAGTTTTGAGCATGCAACTGTCATAC
>JAEMWC010001411.1:110000-122500 GCA_016490735.1 Pachyseris speciosa
AACCCGGATGTTGTGCAATGCAGTTGCTCTATTGAGTGCATTGAATACATTAGAAGCATCAATGAGCAGTACCGCGTCCGTGTCATCTGCTTCAAATACGGTATGCATGGCATGTATAGCAGCCTCGCTTCCAGACTTTTGGCCTGCACATAGCTGGAGTGAGCCGCTCGCCTCAACCACGTCTCCCTTAGCAACGTTCATTACACACTTTCCAATGATCCTTCGTATTACCTCACCGACCCCAATAGGCCTCACCGCACCTTCACCTTTATCCAGGGGAATCAACCGGCTTGCCACTAGTGGCTCTATGGTTGCAGGGTCGATATACGTTGTACATAGAGTCCTTGTCATAGTGGCTATCGCCTCGCATAGTTTAATAGACGACTGTTTAAAGGACTTGCAAGCCAGAATTCTTCTGAAGCCATTAGCGTCAACCCCGCATGGCCCCCCTGATCCCTTTGTTCTCAATGCAGCCTGCCTTACCATCTCACCATTTATCTCTACGTACACTGATTCAGGGATAACATCGTCAATTGGTCCGAAGAGAAGTGAGCCCAATGTTGCTGGTTGTGGATTTGGGTGTTTCTCTTTTAACTGGGCCATGACGTCATCCGTTAGTTCCAAAACGCCCCCAGTTGACGTTTCGCTAAGGAAGCGCAGCGCTGAGTTGATTTGTCCTTCGAGCACCACCTTAGCAAAAACCTTTGATTTTTGCGGCGGATCAGATCTCTTAAGCTTTCCAATACGTCCCTGAAGAATTCTACCTTCACGTAACAACTTGCCAATTTCCCCTTCCTTCCAGAGCGTAAGGCGCTTAGATAAGACTTCCTGGTGGTCTTTTGTAATAATAATAATAATAATAATAATAACCTTTATTTACCCTCGGTAGTATTTATAGCACAAAGGCTAGTGGGGCCGAGCAAATACAGAAACAAATAAAGTCAAATTAAATCAACTGAACTGAAATCAAATGAAATCAAATCAAATGTTAGTTTTTGGGGAGAGGGGAAAACCGGAGTACCCGGAGAAAAACCTCTCGGAGCAGAGTAGAGAACCAACAAACTCAGCCCACTTATGACACCGAGTCCGGGAATCGAACCCGGGACACATTGGTGGAAGGCGAGCGCTCTCACCACTACGCCAACCCTGCTCCCCTTGTCTTGGATTTAGGACTTGGCTTTTGAAGTGCTACAGCCAAAAGGAAAAAGGCTGCTTTCAATGATATGTGCTGATTGTCGGAGCTACTATTCCAGTCATTAATATGCAATGTAACTTGATCAATAAATTCCCTTCCGATTTTTCCATACGGCACCAGAAATACATTCTTCCTCCAGGTTACAATCTCATTATAAGCATCTACTATGATAGAGGTCGGTACAACAATGAGACTGCCATCACTCCTTAAGCCCCAAGTGATCATAGATGGCTGATCAACAACATTGTACTCTGGCATACACCCCAGCACACTCTCATTGTCTTGATCACTCCGCTCTGTTTGCATTAACAAGTCTGCGTCTCCTGGGATTTCTGTGGTGCTAACACTGGCGGTGGTTATAGGCAAATCGCTTCTTGCTGTTTCTTGCGAATTAGCATATCTTGATTCATCATTCCCAGCCGTTTGAACATCTGTATTAAATAAATCTGCACTCTCCGAATGATCATTATTAGAAGCAGACTGAGTTCCACCACCGCACATAGATTCATCAATCCCTGACATCGCCCTCGAATTACTCAAGCTAATGTCCACTGACCCTTCTTGAACTTTTTCAAGTCTTGATGCCTGGTCCCGCAAATTTTGAGATCTCAATCCAAGGTGTCCATACCCTTAAGCGTCCCACAGATCTTTCATAACCTCTATGTATCACTTTTTCCTTCCATTTCCATTAACTGAGGCTCTGTCGGATGTTATTAGTTCCTGTGCCTTTCTTTTGCATTCGAGTACGTCCTCATTCATTTGTTCCGTCCACTTCACCTTTGATTTTCTTGACATCTTGTGGTGGCTTTACGCTTCGCGATATTTTCATCCAATTTCGAGTTTTATGCCACGTATTTTGAACCAAATCCCTCAACAAAGTCTAATAAATGTTCCGATGGATACATATTAAGGGTTAAATGGTTGAAACGAATAAAAAGAATGAAATAGTTTAAAAAATAGCGGGGCTACCAGTGACACGTCCGTTCACCGTCCGTTTGCAGTAATTCTAATAATAATAATAACAGTGTAATAATAATAGTTAGGACATCAGTAAGAAGTGCGGTTTTGAGGCAACAGAACACTGGTGATGATCACAAGCCTGATCACAAGCCTAATCCGGTCTGTGACTCCGAAAAGTACAAACTCTTATGGGACTTCAAAATCCAAACAGACCACTGTATAGACCACAAGCCTGATATCGTGCTCTTGAATCAGGAAGAAAAATCTTGCCTTATTATTGACGTAGCCTGTCCCTTTGTCACTAGGGTGCATAGCAAAGAAATTTCGATAGGAAATGACCATCGGTGAAGAACGCGTTCCATTTGACAAACGTTCCATTCATTCCCAGGCTCCCTACGTTCCCGTTAAACTTCCAAATGCCAACAAAGATGTTTTAAATGAAACTGTAGAGTTGTCTATGTAAGAAGAAGGTCTTTTAAATTCAGAAGACAATGATGACCCTCCTATCCTTGCAGCGGTTGAAACTTATATGAGGCGCGATCATATCCGAAACGAAGGGTTTTTCCAAAATATAATGCCACGATATTTCATCGATGAATATTTACAACAGGGGCACCCAACGAGCCAAAGCAGCCAAAAGCTGTAGAAAGGCGTTTTTAAGTACCCGTGTATGGTGTTTGAAATCTGTTTAAAGTGATGTTTTGGTTAGCTAAAAAACTTTGATCTGTTCGGATTCCCTAGCTGAAATGTTAACTGCCCGAAAATTTTAGGGAACAAAATCTTTCTTTGAGAAAATACTAGCTGAAATGAACTTTCTAGGGAACCTTTTCTTCTTTCCGAAAATGCTAGCTGACGTTTTTTACTGCCAAAAACAGCAATAACGACCTTTCAGAAAATCTAAGGGGTTATGATTTCCACATTACGAATCTTTTAGGCCACGTTTTACTTACGAAAACCCGAGTACACTCTTTAATCGACGCCGAAAGCCTAAGGCGAACTACCCTCCACCGAACAGATATCTACCGAAACTTGTCGTTGGGTGCCCCTGTTTACAAGCCACTTCAGGGCGACTCGAGGGACCCTTGAAGCCCCTGTTGAAGCTCAGTGCAGGGAAATGAAGCCACTGGAAGATTCCTCAGCGATACTCTTATTGGTTGTGTGGCAAGGCCGCACTTAAAACGCCTACTGTGAAAGGAGAATTACGAAAGACCTTGTTTAATTTCAGATGCAAAGTTTTACGCTGGAAACAATTGGAATTAAGCTTAGTCAAAGAACCCTCGGGCAAAATTTAATGGTTTCTTCAGTAAATTCTGCTTACCATTGGCATACATCACACATTAGTGATTCATTAACGTATGAAGATCGGGTGCTAGTCCATGGCACACGGGTCGTATAAACTATTCGAGGTGACCGCATAAGGAGCCGCCCATCTTACCAAAGATATGGCCGCGAAAGACCTGGAACTGGTGAAACCTCGTAAATCCATCGGAAAGTTTCCAACGGGAAAGCAGGACTACCTTTTCAGAAGTTCCGTTTATTCCGGAAATTTCCATTGGAACGAACCAAAAACATGTGTTCCATTTACATCCCAACCGGAATTTCCGAAATCTCTTGGTAAATGGAAAACGCCCACGGACACACACATGATGTAAGTGGGAACACCAGTACAGTCTGTAGTCACATGAAGCGCGGGACAATTACTGTTTTGTGGTTGGTTTAGAAATGATTTACGGAAAATCACCTTGGTTTCTCTTAGTGTAAAAAATGAGAACGAAAAAATTTCATGTGAAGTTCACACAAATATACCAAAGTTTCTAGGTGTTTTTCACTCTGCATCAGCCTTGTTTTGTATGACAGTTTATAAGAGTGGGTTGATATGCAAGCTCGCCCGCATTTTGTGCCTCGACCTTTCTCCTGAGAGATCGAAAAATCGAATCGACTACCAAAAAATCGGCAAAGAAGTAAAAGAGCATTAACTCAAACAGAAAATAACACCCTGCAGTTATTATAGATCACATTACCGACGGTCGCTAAGCAATCATTCGATAAAAATCCCAAACATGAGCTGACTCAGGAGGCATGAATATTCATGTATCCTGGCTGACTTCAACAACTTGTGAGCAGCACACAGTAGTAGCTCTTGCCTTGTTCATTATCTGACCGGTTTCATCTGGTCACAACACAACACAAAACATCATGTAGTGTATTTCGTCTACGCATGTCGTTAGAACCGACTTAACCTTTTCCCGTACAACGCCTTGTACGTTCAGAACGACTTCGCTCTGAACTTTGTACGTGTTTTTCGCAATTTCCCGAGAGTAGGAGGTCAACACGATATAAGGGGTTCCATATAAGGGGTTACTACGGCGATATTGCTGGTCCACAAGACTGAAGGCTCTATTTGTCACGCATGTCACGCCAGCTGTAGTTTGTTTTAAGTGATCAACTATAGCTAACAATTCGGTAGGTATTTGATTTATAAGTGTGTTTTTGGAGCCACCTCAGAAGCCCCCTGCCTGGCACCATAAAGCTGGGTTGATGGGTAGAGGCAATCCCTTGCAAGAAAACAGAGGTGAGAAGCAATTTCACACGAAGTGGGCCGCTCAAAGTATTCGAGCGAGTGATGGCAATTCACGGAGTGAAGTTGTGTCTTTAGCCATTTAGTGAGTGGATTCCGGTACCTGGCATGGCAATTTCGGCGAGTTTTAACATGTAAATAATGCAATCGGTGCAATATTTTGGCAGCAGGACCGAGTATCTCGACACGGTTCTAAAAAAATATGTGAAATGGGAATTGGCAGACCTCCATGCTGGTGATTGGCAAGAATATCCCAGAATTCCTTTGGGTCACAAACGTGAAAATTACAGACAGTGAGAGCAACTGAAATCAAATAGTGTTAACCACGTCGAGCTAAAGAAGTGAGCAGGAAAAAGTGGAACGAATTGCAAGAATTGGAGTCGAATTTTGCTGCAAATGTAGACTTTTTGCTTCAAGAGGAATTTTTATACTAAAAACGTCAAGACAAAGTAGCGTATTTTTTGTGCTGTCCGAGGGCGTTTTTTAGTTTTGCAACAGAATAAATGCTCATATTTCCATGAAAATTGGGAGTTTTTGTCAGTTTACGGGGTGATAAAGTCTAAACAACTGAGCATTTGGCAATAACAATGGTTCATTTCAACCACTGACAGTCCGGGATTTGGGAACGTTGCAGGTTTGTAAGGCCGGGGTCTCTGAGGACCACAGTTAAAGGGTCCGTACAAGAAAGAGTTAATGAAGTTTTTGTCCTCCTGAAGGGCTGGAAAGACCGACTCATTAATTTTCCCTTATCTCTTCCCAGTAACACACTGAAAAGCACAATAGCACTCGAGACACCGATTTTTTGACACGTGAACGATGAACGGCGAAAATCATTCAATTGCGCGTTGCCGAATTTTCCGGTAGTTTGCTATTAAAATGGCAGTGCCCGGTTAATGTTAATCCTTAATGCATGGAACAGATACTGTACGGAAAACGTAAAATTTCATTTTCAGTGGGCAGTTGCTTGAAATTAAAATGAAAAAATAAACATGAGTCTGTGTTTGTTTTACACCAAGTTATGCCATGGGCATTTGGAAATTAATATAACTTTTATGCGGTTATTAAATTACAATTTCAGGCGGTATGTCGCCTTATTTGCTAATGGTACTCACTCAAAGCACGCAAAACCTACTTACTAAAAGAGACAGCACTTCACGTGCCGAAGATGTCTAACTTATTCACCGTTTATTCAAAAGTTACATATGTCATTTATCATCAGTAAATTAAACGGAACGTTTGATTTTTCTTTCTGTAGTCCTTTGTTCAACGCATTGACCTATTCTTTCTAATGTATAATTTTGCGTTTTATCTCCGCAAGAACACATGAATGGTAAAATGGTTCCATTTATCTTCATCGCTCAGTTTAGCGCTGTCACTGCTGTTACCACTGTTTCCTCCACTACTAGAAACAAACTGAAAGCCACAATCCTGCAGCCGTTTAAACGCCTTTTCCACGTAATTGTGTTTAAGATAAAATCTGTTAGTGTACCTATTCCCTTCAGGGTTTGGGTCTCGAGTCTCATTAAGAGTTTCCCCGAAAATTTCACGGCACAAAGAAACTCTTCCACATACCACAATTCTCTGAAGTTTACGAAAATTAACATCGGCTTGCCCAGTCCTTCCGAATGCATAAGTACTGCGAATATGAAGTGTGATGTAACCGAAGCGTTCATTCTCTATGTTGGCCGCTCTTTCTCGTGCTCTGCTATACAAATCAAGCTGCATTTCCAAGCCTGTAATTTCATAGAATCCAGCCTCATTTCTGAGTCTCGCAATCTCTCGGAAATCCTCAGGGAGATGCAGTTTATTGGTTCGAAGAAAGTCGAGTATGTACCGAAATAGAAATCCATCCCGATCAATGAAATATTTTCCAGTTTCGTCTTTATGCACGTCTTGTCTACCGCTGAAGATGCGTCCAAGAAGCGAATTTGGTTCCCTTGTCAAAGTTAGCACCGATGTAGAATAAAACTTTCCTCCGACGTTTAACTCGATATTTTCTGGAAATAATCGATGATGCTGTGAAGATGTCGCCATGTTTGCGCTGGTTGTGCGGTCGATATTTGCGCCAATATCCCAGCTGTATGTTCCTACGTTTATTTGTTTTCACCTGAGCGAATAAGAGACAAGTGAATGAAGACCAGAATAGATTATCATATGCTACGTGTTGTGTTGATTTTATAGCTTTGGGCAGTGAGATAATTGACGGTTGAAAAGACAAGAAATTAAACATTGGTTATTGTAGAATATCCTTAATACCCACAGCTTAGTGCTCTTTTATCTCGGTGATGTCGGCTCACACAAAAACACGAAAAACACCCACTACAGACTGAAGACAACGGCGCGGAAGGAAATTTTATTATAACATCGTTTCTTGATTTTAAAAATTCATGCACTCACGGCTTCCAAATACATTAAACAAGGTTTATCTATTCGGACAGGACTAGCTAAAGTTGCTCATACTAATCAATCCAGGGTGACAGCTAAATGAAAATATAAATCCTCTTTTTCTATTCCTTCTTCGCATAGTTCAACTGGAATAAAAACCGAACGATATGTTTTTTAATTATCCACTGGACACGTTGCTTTACAGGTGTCTTTTGAAAAGCATAGAACTTCCGCTCGAGTATTGAAAACGTTCTGTTTCCTTTTTCCACCGAAAACACAGAAAATGCTGCAATGGCAAAAAAGGCAAAGAAAAGAAGAAGAAAAAACGCTTATGTGACAAAATTATTTTCAAAAAAACAGAATAGTCTGCAATGAGAGATAAAGGCCAGTATATTAAGGTGATCATGCAGTTCATTGTATTGTATTACGGAAACAAAAATACAATTTTGCCTGACGTTTGGTTGATAACCATCACATTATTATTCTTGAGTAATATGAATCTTCAAAGAAATGACTGTCGATGTCAAAAATACATTATGCAGGTCAATTGAACGAAAACAGTTTTATTTTTTCGGTTTACTAAAAAACAAGATGTTTAACGTAACTACAACCTTGTTCTTTACCCATTACCCTGAATAATCAGGTAAATTCGTCTTGTTGTTGTTCATTGTAAAGTTCGTTATCTTGTCGGCTGCCGTGCAAAGTAAAATTTTACCAAATTTTCGCCGAATCTAATGGGTTTAAAAGGTCACGTGGCATAATACTGTTTACCGGTAATATATTTTCTCCGAGTTTGATTGGTTTAACTTGATCACGTGACGTAATTTTAAGTTGTGTCTGTCGAAAGCAACCGCCCAACATATCAATGTCAACAAACACTTGTCAGCTTTTTGTTGACATTTTTAGCCTACAAAAGAAACCGTTTAAAAGCTCAAAAACAGACTGTGTCCATCCAATAGGCCATTCCGGAATTGCGCAGGGAACTGGTGCGAGTTTCAAATTTTAACCAACTGATAAATTGATGCCATCACATGAAAGATAACGTTGAGAATGGCCATTTGACCAGGTTTGATGATTTTACATTCAAAAGAGACCAAGTTATGGACTTTAAAACATAGTTCAAAATCCATACAAACTCTAATTTTGAGGCTGCGTCCCCCAAAACTCTTAAAATTTTTTACGATTTGTCTGATATTCGTGAATATGGGCAAACAAAGAAACCGTTACTTCCAAATAGTAGGTTCATGACGGAATTTTGCAGTTGTCACAAAACTGAAAAATATCTTTAAGAGTTTATATGGTTTTGGGGACGCAGCCTCAAAATTAGCGACGTTTGTATGGATTTTGAACTACGTTTTAAAGTCCATAACTTGGTCTCTGTTCAACCTAAAAGCATCAAACTTGGGCAAATGGCCAATCTCAATGTTATCTTTCATGTGATGGTGTCAATTTATCGATTAGTTAAAAATTGAAACTCGCCCCAGTTCCCTGCGCAACTCCGAAACGGCCAATTAACGACATACCTCAATTATTGCAAGCCGTTTTGAAGTCGGTTTTTGTAATATGCCCCCCATCTCTAATACGTACCCCCACCCCTCTTTAGGACACGAGATCTTGTAAATAGTCCCCCCTATTCCCTCTTACGAAATCCACGTCATGTGGGCCAGTGGTTTTGTTTTTTAAACAAATATACATTCAAACACATAATGCTGTTTGCTGCTCTTTATTAAATAATAAAGTTTCACTGCAGTTGTTTGAGTTTTGCGGTACAAAAACTATTTGAAGACGAAAACAACGTGTTTAAGATTTGAAATAACCCCCCCCCCCCCCACACCCTCTCTAATAAGCCCCCCGTTAATGAGGCCTGAAATTCAATAAGCCCCCTGGGGGTTAATAGAGCTTTTACGGTATGCCCAAGTAATATTTGTAATATTTTTAAAGAACATAGCTCTAGATATAATGATTTCTCCACTCCCAGGTATAACTCTGTAACGTGCGGTAGGCACTCACCGCGATACTTAGGACCTAAATTATGGGGGAAACTGTCTTCGGATGAAAGATCAGCCAAAACACTTAATGAGTTTAAAAGGCGCATTCGTGGCAAAGATCTGAGTTAATAGAAGCCGGCTGCAAGGCTTGTATCCTCTGCACAACTTGACACTCTTTAATCTTTTTTTAAATTCTGTATTGTATTTTTATATTAATATGTGTCCGCTTATTAGTATGGGTTTCTGCCAGGCTACATGGTTTGACACTTAAATATAGTTTCTATTCTATACTTAAATAATAAATTCTTGTAACAGCAGCAGCAGCTTATTAGGATAGTTACGAAACATCCTGATGTTTCTTTCTTTTCTTTATTTATTTCACAGCAAGGAAGTAAATTACAAATATAAATACACTAAACTATACACTAAAACGAGTATGCTGTTGGAAACCCACGAAACAGGAATAAAGTTCCCTAAAAATTTTGGCTAACATAAAAACCAGAAAAAGGAAAAAATTCAAAATATAGTCGAATAAATAGAAATATAAACTCAGTCATGGCGATCGATCTGAAAGCAAAACAACTGTTGTCGATGTTTCACTAATTACAGTTGCTGCAAAGGTGTAAGGACCAATATTCATCAGTAATATCCGAGTGGCGTATTCCAAGGCCATAAGAAGTTGATTGGTGATTAAGTGGCAAATAATTGTTTCTTCCAACGAGGTTATGTTTCTTCGAGGCTCAGCTTCGTCACATTACAGGGTTTTGAATTTTTTTTTAAGTGCCCGCTTACCGGTGGCTGAAAACAATTGGGAATTGCAAATCAAAATTATTATCAGTGGCCGCAATGGCGTACGGGAGGTTTTCTTTAATGATTTGAACGAGAATGTATATGGCGATAATAAATATAGACTGCTAGCAGGTCCCCCCCACACTTTTCAACAGTACAATGTCTTGAGGGCAATCAAATGTTGAGTTGAGCTTTGTGGATACGTTACTAATTGCCAGTTATCATAAGTTAAACGAAAAGGTAATTAAATTCTGGTTTTAAAACACCGCTTTTTGTTGCTGAAAGTATCTAAGTTTCACCACACCAGAGAGACTAGTTGACACACACTAACGCGTTCGAAGTGAGACCCCCCTGCGCGGGCCCTGGGTATTTGTATATTTTCGTCTCGCATCCAGCTATTACGAGGTGTTTTGCGTTCTCAGGCTTAATGAAGTTGACCGTACAAGGAAATGAATCGTTTTTCAATTTGCTGTGAACTTTTCAATAATCCACACCTCCTCCCTAAACTTAAGAGTTAATTAAACTCATCATGCAGAATTTGCGACAACTTCCAATGATCAACATTTTACTGATGTTACACCATATCATCTCAAGCTCAGCGTTAAAAAGACGAAATGCTCAACATTCCGTAACTACAAAACTACATGAACACATAGATTTATCTTCCTTCTGCTTTCCTTTTCTTTCCTTTTTTTAATCTCTTCCTACTGAATCACCTTATGTTTGTTTTCCTCTGCCCGCCTCGATTAGCTAAGCTATATGCGGGCAGAGGAAGTTGATATGTGTGTTTATGTATAATTTTTATTTATTTTGTAACTCTTACTTGAATATCAATAAACAGAAAACAGAAACAGAAAACAGATGAAAGCTAAATTAACTAAAAATACACATATTTATTTATTTGAAAGCTTGATCCATAACATCAATGGAGTTTCCGTGAGGTAACTAGCACTGGCGTCTGATTTTGTCATTGTAGCGGCCGTTACAGTTAATCTGATCAAAGCACCGCTCTGATCCAGCCTCAATCTCGTTCCCATAGCCCACGTTCCCGATCCAGACTTGGAGGCACAACGTTGTACCACGTGATGTCGTTGGAATCTTTACTCAGTCCCAGTACTTTATCAATCCGTCCCAACCACATGTGACCACCTTGGATGTTTCATGGGGATGCCACAGGCAGCTGATACACACTGCGTCATGCGCCTTGAACTTGCTGCACAGGACCACCAGCAAAAAAATTTAAAGAAAGGAAAAGGGATGAGGAAAAGCCAAAATCAAATCGACTGATACGACTCCATTCGCGAGTTTGATTACAGTTAAAACCAATAAGCAATATATGGAGAAAGTTGAGCGAAATGTTTTACCTGTACAGTTTAGTAGATTTCCAGTCCCAGATACACAGCTTCCCGTCAGCATCACCGGAAATGAGGTAACTACAGCAACAAGGAAAAACGGCATCAGAAATAAAAAATGTGACGACTAAGGCCAAAATAAATTTAAAACACGCTAAAGGAAAGGAAGGAAATCAAAGGCTCTTAAGAGTACCTCGTGAATGCGGAGACTGGGTCGAGAGTAGATGTGTTTTTTGCTTGCTCGGTTGTGTGGGTCAAAAGAACCACTATATTTTGCCTATGGTCAACAAGAAGCGTTTAACTAAACATAAAAATCGAGGCTTAAGGTCCTCTACTGTTTCTTAACTCTTTCTTGCCCGGCTCTGCAATTTACCGGTCGCTGAAGACCGGATCTTTGAAAACCTGTAACTTTTCCAAATCCCGGACTATGTTTGAAATGAGCCATTATTATTGCCAAATACTGAGTTTCTTAGACTTATCACTCCATAAACGTATTCAAAGTACCGATTTTCCTTGAATATGACTGTTTATTCTTTTGCAAAACCAAAAACCGCTCTGGGACAACACCAAAAATAAGCAACTTTGTTTTGAAGTCTTGAAGACAAATAAATCCCTCTTCAAGCTAGAAGTCTACATTGGCAGTAAACTTCCACTCAACTTTTTGCAATCTGTTCCAATTTTCCCGCACAATTCCTCAGCCCGACCTGGGTAACGCTATTTGATTTCAGTTGCTCTCACTGGTCTGACATGTTCGCATTTGTGACCCAAAGGAATTCTGGGATATACTTGGATAACTGCCGCGTGTTAGTCCGCCAATTTCCATTTCAGATATTTTTTAGAACTGTGTCGAGCCACCCGGTCCTGCTGGCGAACTATTGCACCGATTGCATTATTTACAAGTCAAAACTCGCCAAAATTGCCATGCCAGGTCCCGGAATCTACTCACAGAATGGCCAGGGACACAACTTCACTTCGTGAATCACCATGACTCGATCGAAACCTTTCGGCGGCTCACTAGGTGTGAAATTGCTTGCCACCTCTGTCTTCTTTCGGAGGATTGCCTCTACCGACCAACCCAGCTTTATGATGCCAGGCAGAGGGCTTCTGAGGTGGAAAATGGCTCGAAAAACACACTTATAAATTAAATACGTACCGAATTGTAGCCGAGTGATCGTTTACAAATAAACGACAGCTAGCGTGACAAACGTGACATGAAAGATAGAGCCATCGATGTTGTGGATCAGCGAGATCTC
>JAEMWC010001411.1:130000-132500 GCA_016490735.1 Pachyseris speciosa
CTGATGAGACAATCTTCCACATAAAGCGTCCAAAAACTTGAAACCTCCTACTAAAAACGTATCGCCCAACAAAATACGGTCTTCAGTGGTTTAGAACTGAAACGAGTAACCAGAAGCATGGTAGGTGTGCAGTCAAACCTTGATTATCCGGACTCAACGGGACTGGAGTGAATAGTCCGGATAATGGAGAGTCCGGATAATCAAAAATATGAATATTAATGAGATAAAAATGAATTAATAAGGAAAGCAAAATTTCACTTGGCAACAAAACAAGTCTCAGCCAATCAGAACTCTTAAGCGGCCTTCACACGACAAAGAAATGTTGGCCAACTCGCATTGGCAAACTCAAGTTGGTGCGTGTGAAGGACGCAACAACATGTTGGCAAACTGTTGGCGACGGATAGAACTTGCCTCTATTCTCGCCATTTTTTTTACGTGTTGGCAAACTCACATTTAACGTGTGAACGTGTTGTTCACTTTGAGCCAATCAAAATTGGTGCTCTCTTCACGTGATTCGCAAGAAACTTCACATAATGGCAGACGAAATAGTGCGACCATCCGACCTTGAAACAGGACTTCTCACTTTGTCGAAGACTTGTGGGAAAAGCGCGTTAAATTAAATGCCGTTGGGATTTCTGGTGATATACCGTTTAGTCCATATCTTTCTATTCTTCCTTCGTTTTCTGTTTTTTTCTCCGTGGGAGAATATCAAACAGTAGCAAGTATGACGCCGAAACCCTCCGTGTGTGCCACTGCACTACGGACGCCATAGTTGCGAGTACTGGGGCTTGTGTTGTTGTCACGTGTGTTTGACGTGTGAACTCACGAGTTGGTCAACTTTTTGGTGTTCGCCAACGCGAGTTGGCCAACGTTTGTTTGTCGTGTGCCAGCGCTTAGAAATTCAATGTTCGAAAGGAAAACAAAGCCGTTTCAAACGCACTTTTCAATGCCCAAATTAAAAAGAATTCAAAAGAATAGCGTTTTAGGAATCTTCATGTACCTTATTAATATTCATGAAAACAGTGGGACCAGAAGAAATCGTCCGGATAATCGAGGTTCGACTGTAGAAAGGTGCTCAATCAGACAGCAGTTTCTCACGCATTTGATAGGCGCGCGACTGCTCATGTAAAGGGGAATGGGTTCCTTTACAACCTTCCTTTTTCTCAAACTCTACCCATTCCAACGCTTTCCCACCGTGTTTTCTGAGGATACAGTAAAACCTGACGACAGGATAAATAACAACTACAATGGCGCCTTACCATGTGGCCTTTAAAAGTTTTCTTTCTGTTCTGACGAAAGCGGTTGAGCACGCCGAATATCATAATCTGATTGTCCATGGACTGACATGCCATCCATTTGTCTGACAACAAAACGGCAACACAGGTAAGTATTGCCGGTGGAATGAAGCGTTTTAGAAAATGAGAATGTGCTACAAAATGAGTGCAAATGTAAACGCGCAGTTACAATGGCTGTAACACTTCGGATACTTTTCACATCAAGACATCGTGATAAAACAATTTATTAAACAGGAATATGAGTAATGCGGCTTGATGAGGAACTTACTGTTTGGATGAAGAGCAACAGCGGGCATTGAGTGCATGCTGGGTTCAGCAATGTACTTAAAATCCACAGGAATGTCCCTGATATAAAACACAACCAGAGCACTTACTTAGCAGAATAAATGAAGTTATCAGGTGCTAGAATTTCTTGAGAAAACCTATTAATTTTTCTATAAAACTATTAACAATAAGAAATGATTGAGACGGACTCCAACCCCACAAATTAGCATACAATTTACCCATTTGTTTTCTGAAATCTGAAACTCTCATCGCAATCATCGTCATAATCATAATCATAATAACAACCACCATCACCAACACCATCAAGACCACCACCACTATCACCACCATCATCATCATCACAATCATTATCATCACCATCATCACCGCCATCATTACCATCACCACCGTCACCGCCATCGTCATCACCATCACCATCATCACCATCACCATCATCATCACCATCATCATCATCATCATCACCATCACACTCATTTTCATTGTCATAACCCTCATCCTCATCTCAGCGCATGGTTGAGCATTACACCGGACAATCCAGTGTTACTGGTCGAATTGGTCGCGTCTTGTGTCTTACCATTCCCACACCCGAATACTTTTGTCATCTGATGTGGTCACAAATCTTCTGTTTTGATCCACAAATGTTATTGTGTTCACTGCTCCAAGATGCCTGAAACGACAGACGTTTTGTATGTCAGCAGAGAGGTTACCAGAACGTTGTTACTTTGTAGAATTTCGACGTAAAAATATATTTTCTAAATACTTACCTGTCGTATTCCTGAACTATTTCGTTCGCTCTTGTGTCCCACTATAATTTGAAGGAAATTCAAACATTAAGACAAAACCATGCCAAACACCCGTTAACAAAGAAAACCAGTATTATCCAGGGTACTTGAGACAACAAAAACAGATGCAGGGATGGC
>JAEMWC010001411.1:137500-168138 GCA_016490735.1 Pachyseris speciosa
TTGTTCCTTCAAGAAGAACAATTTCAACTCTATGTTATTTGCAAACTTGCTATTTGTAATTTTGTCAATTTACCTGTGAACTGTATTAAACATGTTACTCCACAGAACCCAACCCCTGGAAAACAGAAATGTACATTGTGGAAAATAATTAATTTTGTGGAATATTGAAAATGAATGGTCACAATATTCATTAATTCATTCATTCTTTATTTGCCATATCACTCATCTTACAATAAAGGTACAATACACAGAAAATTAAAGGAAGTAGATAGCAAGGAAACCTGAAAGAAACCAAGGGGCTTATAAAGAATCAGGTTTTCCCAACAGGACTTATAGAATAATGAATCTAATAAACAACTGAATATGGACCAGCAAAAGTAAAACAGCAACAAAGGAAGTACTGTTCAGTAGTTTTAATGGACAGTATGCATGCAATGTCATCACCACCATGTTAGCATACTGTCAACAAATGGTTTCTCTTTAGTTTCTTTTGTTACTGTGTATGAACATGGCAGCCATGCCATTATCAAAAACTTGAATCTCTAGGGATTGGTTGCACATGCTCTAGCAGATGGTCAAACTTTAGGGTTTCATCCTGTAGCATTGTATAGAAACACGGCATGCCTTTGGGAGAAAAATCACTGGGTATTATGATTCATGTACTGCTACTAACACCTTTGTTGATCTCACCTCAGATGGTTTTGCGACTTTAGACTCATCAATGTAAGATGCCCATGGACCTAACAACAAAAAGTTATACTAAGACTGGTTGGCTTAGTGACACACAGAGGCAAGCCATTTAAGATGGCTGCGTTATTCATCACTGCCCTCACAGAGGAGGCTAAAACCAAAAGAAGCCCAATCACAATAAATAATGGCTTATTATTATCCTACTCCATCAAGTACTGTTTGAATAATCCACAAAACAAGTATGAACATGGTGTAATATTTCAACAGTTAGTTTCTTGCAAAGTAAAAACAAAATGAAAAAAAAAGGACAACTAAACATAAAAATATTATTTTTCCGTGATACTGGCAACTAATGGGCAACAACTATGGCAATCTCTTGTCCTGACCAAATTTAATAGCCAACCTTGCTAGGGATAAGAACAGCTGAAGGAGCCTTCAGCCACCCGTGCTACATCTGAACAATGATGGTGACTAGACACCGAAACATCTAATAAGGTATATCTTCAGTTGGTAGAGTGTGTAAAACAAATCAAACACAGCTATAACTTGAACAATAAACATTAATGCTGAATTGTGTCTACCAAATTGATCAAAACACTGGACCATGCAACGCAAGCTTAAATTCAGAGTAGAGGAAGGGGGCTCTTGACTCCTTAAACACAAGTATTACTTCCTGAAAGAGCAATTGCCTTCAGTGTACTTGTGGACATAATGGTTCCTGATTAAAAACAGCATTCTAATCAATTCTCTTAAAACAGAATTACCAAGAGAGACTTGCAATTTCAACTCAAGTTACAGTATTCAGTGGAGCTTCTCTCACACCTTTTTTTCCTTTTTACAGTTTTAAATAGAATAGATAGCAAAGATCTATGTGCAATGGCATCTGTAAGTCTGTACCTACATGTATAGTGAAACTAGGCAAAGACATTCTTTGGACTCTTGACATACTTAGCTCCCATGCAGTGTCACAAATCCAAAGAATGCCTGCAGCACAGCCAGCCAAGCTACTATTTATTGGTAAGTGTATGTAGTCTGTTTAAAAGTCATATTTGCCTGGCCCGGTCTGTATGCTTGTAAAAAACAAAGTATTAAACTTCTCCAGTACAGCCCTAGTGCCAGGTCAATATACCAGTTTTTGTTCAACATGTACATGTTCTTTACCTTTGTAGCCCTCAATATCTCCTGGATCTCCTGGCTTTTCTCGTTTCCTTTTGTCACCAGCTCGGGGTTCTGCTGCTTCAAATATTGTTAAACCTGTACAACACAGTCATTAAGTGCATCTGAAATAATTGCTAAATGTTTAAATGTTATTGCTTCCTAATACATTATTCTTCATATTAAGGTACTCAAAATGTGTTAGCTCCTGGCATACTACCGGTACATAGTTAAAAGTATATACCAGTAATTATATTTATTTAATAAACTAAACTAGTTAAGGTACAGTAAATTATGTACTGAAATTTATGTAGGCATCAAACCAATAAATTTCACAATTTTAATATTTTTATGAAACGTATTAAAAATTCTTCATGATTAAATAAAATTGACACATGAAAAAGCTTTCCAGAAGAGCAGTTAGTGGTGAGTGGGAGGCTATTTTCTAACCCAGCACAATAATTTTACAGAGATGTTCACTGACAAGCATAGCAAATAGGCACCTCATGGACAAGAGGATATTATTAGCTTCAGCTGTAAGAAACATTGATTCAAAAGAAAGATCAACATGAGATGGCAAAGCATTCCCAGGGACAAGAGTGCACAAGAATTGTAAATCAAGTAAAATACACAGTCACATATCAATTTCTATATTCTCCTTACCCTTCTTTTCCTCTGCTTTTTCTATATCGCCAACATATCTGTATGAACAATGTAAAAAGTGGTCAGAGAAACAAGAGAAACTCTCCTAAATATGTTCCACTTGTTCAGGTAGCAGTGATTTTGTTAAAATTGCTGTGATGATTCCTGGGACTCATCTCTTGAAAGATCACAAGTCCCAGTCCAGAACCAATGAGTCCTATATACGGTCGATTGCATCTACATGTGAACTTTAAAGTTTTCCCACCCAAATGTGAAGTTTCAGCTAGTGTTTCACTACTCGCAGGGATATGTTTTCAGAGGCATCCCACTTTCAAGTGCTTTTTTGATCGATTGACATTTGCATCCTACAGGCAGGATGTGTCCTGTGAATTATTTTGCATCTTTGGGGATTTTTATATGCCAGGGATGAAAGGGTAACAAAATCACTGAGGTAGACAAATAGGATGGAAAATCCACTTGTCCAAAGAATAAACTTAAAGTGCTCATCTTGGATGGGCAGAAAAGTGGAAGTTTTTTTAGCTGAATTCCCATGATGCCATTGCTCTACTATACAGACTTCAAGCAATACAGTTTTAGGCATCTTTTATACACTATGCAGGTTCATTAATAAAAACAGCCTTAGTGGCAATGAAGTTACAAGGGGGTGATGTACCCTTCCCAGGTAAAGAAACAGAAAAAGCCCAAGCAAAATAGGGGTGGACATTTCATGAACTTTGTTTTCCCATTGGAACACAAAAGGACAGGCTATGAGATATAATGAAAAGCACAAAGTGGAGATACAGGATTTTTCCACTTTTCACCTGTGAATCTAAAGCACTGTATGAAGTATCAGCTCATGAGTATATACTAAACAAAATACTTCAGCCAAACAAAAAGAAGAGTCTCTGCATCCCTAGATCCACTACTGTTAAGCAAATCCTGATGTGTGCCAGCCTCCAGGAGCAGTTACACTGTTAATGTTGTGCTTTGGAAATACAAAGTTATTATCACAGTAGATGAAGAACCAGACCTGTCACCACTGGTGCTGGCTCCTCCTTTAACACTTGGATCCAAAGCATAACCTGTTGAGATTCAGCAACAAAAAGAACTTTTACTTAATGATGCAAGCAGTAAACATATGTGTTAATTAATGGCTTAATTTAATTGTGCACTTATCATTCTTGAAGATGTGAGGGATCACTGCAGTTGTAAGCACAAAGACTGAAAGCATGTAGTTTTCAGTGTTTAAATAACAACAGCCCAATGAAGTTGAACCAACTGAAAGTAAATGAAGCTTTTAATCACTTACCATAGCTGGTAAAAGTTCTTCTCTGGGTTTCAAATGTAAAGTCGCTCAAGTGAGCTGGTTCAACATACCCTTGAACCAAAACAAAAAAACAGATATAATTATATTACTCCTCAAATGTATCAGGACAAGCTAAGCATGGAGTCTCATTGCAAGTAAAAAGTAAACAAGGAAACAGATGTTGAGAAATGAGAATGATGTAATGTTTATCTCATAAACATGAAACAAAGACAAAAATAATGCATGGAAAGCCATGGGCTCAATTCCAGGTTTATGAAATGTTAAACATCCCATCCTTCTCATATTGACAATAACTGAGGAAATTCACACCATGGTAAAATGCAAGGCACAGTGTAAAATACAAATTTTTGAAAAAAAAGCAGTATGTTCGACTTATAACATTCTAGTTACTGTTAGTTAATATGAACACTCCCCCTCCCCACCATTAACCACACCACTTCATACAAGAAGTTAGAGCTTGTTCGATGTTACTCAGAATAAACCAACATGAAGCAAAGCAGTTTCCCATGCTATCAAACCATTCACTCCAGCCACATCCCACAAGTTTTACATTTTCAAACCATATACTGTAACATAACCTACAGCGTATCATATAATTATAACAAAGCTCTAATCAAAACAAACAAATATGTTTTGTCCTTATAATTGTTTATGGAAATTAAAACGAGATCTAATTTTAGTAAAAATCTAAACCTGCAAGTGTGTTTTTTGGGGCACTCTGTTGTCTGGTTTTAAAAGGGTTTGAAGGTCCAACCTGCAATTAAATGAGCAACAGCTGTTATTTGAGTTGTGACACAATGAGGAGAAAAATTGTAGGATGATTCAAATAACACCAGACAGACAGCAGTTAATGCAACATACATTGACTTTTACATAATGTTGTAACTATAAAGTAATTCATTATAATGCTAAAAAGAGCAATTGATAGTTGCCTTAGAACAGTTTTCAGTTCACTGTCAAAAGTAATTCACATTTGCTTTGGTTTTGCTGCACATTGCTCTGTGATTTGTTAGGAAAGCTCGCCCCACTTTCTCAACCAATGAGAACCAAAATCAAAACCAATCATGACTTGCATGCTCACATTTTCTCACAGTTGCTGCCAGCTACATGTAATTCATATTCTGATTGGTTCAATGCGTTGTTTGTGTCTGTTTGTGTACTATGGTATTGGCTTCATGACACTCAACTGAAAAAGGTTCTAAATGAATCTTGCTACACATTCACTCCCTACCTCCAGCCATCTTGTGTGCACCTGTAACTTGCAAAAGTAACTAATATTCTTTAACCAGATACAACCACAAGTCAAAATGCACTTATTGCCATAATCTCTTCTAATGACAACTGGGTTAGCTTAATTTGCATTAGTATGGTTTGAATCCACACTGGATCAACTCTTAAAGTCCCAAAATTACCGAGGATTCAAAGAAAGTGCTGACTTTATTGGGTCCAATCCTAAAAGGAGGTTGCAAAAGACCACTGACAATGAATTAAATCATCGCTATGACCACCATCACCACTTGGAATGGTTTCTATAACATGAATCTTACATCCAACTGAATGCAAACAAAACTCGCTAGATATTCAGATATAACACTGGAATCACTTAAATTTCTCTTGATTAATCTTTAGAAATCACTTTAATCTTTCTTTGACTTAAACAATCACATGGTAGGCAGAAACGTTTGGTCACTCCAATATTTCTAATAAGAGGTGTTGGCTTATCACTGATGTTAAGAAAATACATGAACAGTTGGTTTATAACAAGTGACCACTTCTAATACACCTTATTCCAATATGGTGGCTAATTTATTATTCTTTTGTTTGCATGTATTAGCCCTCTTTGCTTTGTCAACATGTACAAAATACAAAAGAATTTCCAAGTGAAAATGAGACCAAGAGTGAGGCTATTTTGAATATGGACAAAACAATAACCTAAAGGCAGCCATTTTTGCATAGGGTCTATATGGTGCTCAAATGCTAATGAAAGGTAAATAATCTCAAGTATAGTATAACCTGAGGTGTGAACATCTCCTCATATCGTGGATTATATGTGACTTCCTTTGCTGTAGGATCCACCTGCCTTATAACACCAACATCTTCCTGAGCAACGAGTAAACAGAATTGAGAACATTGTGATAAATACCCATTATAGAAAAACTGACCAAGTATGTGGTGTACCACTGGTGAGTTCTGGTGACAGGACCTAAATGTTCATGAATCTCCAAAAATGGACTACCTAAATGGACTACCCTCAATTAAATACCTTGAAAAAAGTTACTAAAGCTTGGTTGTTTTGACTTGATTGAGTGCAATCTCTGCTATCTTGATTTTTTTAATGCTGCTGGCAGAAGTGATACGCTTCTGCTGCTGGTCAGCTGTTCAGCAGGCGCATTCATTTGTCACTTGTGATGGCTGGCATGTTGGATGATACTAGTTTTTTATAAATAGGGGAGGGAAAATCACAGATTTTGGTGCCCCTAACACCGTTTTTTCACTAAAATAAATCTTTGCACCCATTCGAAACACATTGTGCCTTTAATTTTTTTAAACCAAATCTCGACTTTTTATAGGCTGTAAAAGTTATGAAATCCAGCTGTCACCCGCTACATGATCATGCTAGTAAGGAGCATGGATACGTCTTTGTAAACATGCATGTGCATGCATAATAGTCAAATGGGGAATAGACCCACGTCCCAGCTGACATGGTTGTGTACCAAATGATGCATAGTTTATCGCAAGCCTCATAAAAGACTCCAGAGCTGGAAATAAACGCTACATGCTTTTTGGAGTAAGTACAAAGTCTTATTACTCGGGCTTCCTGCGTCTCGTGGGTCGCCCAGGTCTAAAATTACCGACGGTTCTTCTTTTTCTTTGTCGAGTTTCATCCACAAAGCTCACTTCCAGCGTTTCTGCATAAGCGCTAACTATTTTGAACAACTCACAGCAAGAGTGATGCCTGTTGTCACGAATCGGAAAATGTCGATTCACCTTGTGTCTTTTGAAGTCTGAACAAACAATATGTTAAGAGAAGTGTCTATGCGAATGTTTGCAAGTTCAACGGCGAGAAGAAAGCTTTTAACATGAGTAAACTTAACTCCAGATGGACTCCCGTGTTTCCTCGTGTCTGCTTCATTGAGGACTGCGAGTAGTCTCTAATTTTGGCGATGGATTGTGGGGCGGGCGAAAGACATGTGCGCGCGCGAAGTTGCGAGGAGACGCAATGTGAGGGGAGCGCCAAAAATTAGAGACTACAGACAAAGGGAGTTTCACCTTTCACAGCCGAGTGCCTGTTGTCACGTATCGGAAAACGTTGATTCACCTTGTGTCTTTGAAGTCTGAACAACTAATATGTTAAGAGAAGTGTCTATACGAATGTTTGCAAGTTCAACTGTGAGAAGAAAGCTTTTAACATGACCAAAATTTAACTCCAGATGGATTGCCGTGTTCCCCGTATCCGCTCCATTGAGACGTACATTTTGTTGAATAACTCAAGTATGGGATATCACACACCCCTGAGACTTTGACAGCTAGTTTATTTACTATTTTCCCACAACATCTCAATTTCTGGACTTTAGTTTTTACAAATGAAGGCCTCGGTGCATAACCATCCTATGTCGAATTTTGGGTTGTTTTTCGATTTTGCTTGGATTTGTCTGAATTTCTGCATGTGAACTACAATTCGATGGAAACACATTGTATGGTATTTTTTTGACTGATTCATCCAGAATCCAGAAATGCATTTTTTCTTACTAAGAAGATGTAATGCAACTTGCAAACCACTCCCATGGAAGGTTGGTTTCTTGGTGTACGTAAGAAAAAATGCATTTCTGGATTCTGGATGAATCAGTCAAAAAAATACCATACAATGTGTTTCCATCGAATTGCAGTTCACATGCAGAAATTCAGACAAATCCAAGCAAAATCGAAAAACGACTCAAAATTCGACATAGGATGGTTATGCTCCGAGCCCTTCAAATGTACTTGCGTGACTTGAAACTGTCCGAGAAACGTTCCTTTGTCGTGTTTCAAATGACCCTGGATTGATGTAATTGTAATCAGCTTAACTCTGCTAATTAATTTTCTACTCATTGGTTCATTGGTTCATTTATTTCACACTATTTACATAAAATTAACATAGAAAGAAAAGTATAATTACAACAGATGATTACAAGATAAAATAAATACAGTACAAATTACAATATGTGTGTGGAGGTCAAAGTAGCAAAGGCTTTCTAGTTGACCACCACCTACTTTTGGATAAACAAAGAAATGGCACTGAGCTTTAATGGGATATAGGAGATGTTTGTAGAGCTTAGGATTGTTGTACAAGAGGGAATTACATGCATATGATTGAAGGTATGTTAGAGATATACTGAACCAAGCAAGGAATCTATACAGGACAAGCTTAATAAAAGAAAAACAAAAGCAACAAAAAACAAAAAAGACAGAAAAAAAAAAACACATACAAACAAACTACCAACAGCAACAACAGCAAGCAAAAAAAAACAGAAACAAAGGAATGGAAAAGAATAACACATCATCAGCAGCAACAACAGCAGCAGCGATAACAAGATCAAAATATAAGCGGACAATTATTATTATTATTATTAACTCTATTATTATTACAATTACTTACATATTACTTACTTATAATTACTCACATTTCACCGAGACTCCATTAACGTTTATACGAAAAAATCCTACATCGTTCGATAAGCGTTTCCTTTCTCAAACAATTATCCATCGAAGCGAAAACAAGTATGCTTAGTTTTTTTGGAATCAATACACTATTTCTATCACATTGCATAACGATAAACCTCTGTGGCCTAAAGGTCAGTGTTCCTGCCTGTGATGCAGCTAACCCAGGTTCGATGTCTTTTAGTGGTATATATCATGGGCTATTTTTTTCTGTTTCTCTTTTTCTTGTTCTTTTAGAAATATTTTTTACAAGTGTTATAATTATTGTTCTCAATGGTTGAGCTGTAAAGCAATTTTGTAATTTTAGAGGAATATATGTTGATAGGGGTCTAAAGAAATAGACTCCAACACAAGCTAAGCGCAATGCGTCCGATATAGGAAAGACAGACTTCTTTCTATTCTTTTGTTTAACGCTAAATTAGGGATACAATACTGTTTTTTGCAAGCCCGAGTTTAGGCTAATTGTAGTCTCTTGTTTTAGTGGAAAAAATAACTATTCTTGGGGTTAGGTGCACTTTAAATAAGGTGAGGCTTTTGGGAAGCAGGCTGCACACCCCCACCCAATTGTTCTGGGAGTACCCCCCCCCCCCTCCCCTGGGCCTGGTCATGTGATCTATTTTTGAGTTGTATCTTATTCTGTCACTTACCATCTTGAGCATCAAGACAGCCAGGCAAGGAATCGTCTAGAAGATTATAAATCAAATAATTTTACTCCTGGACCAGCATGTCAGCCATCACACACGACGAGTGAATGCGCCTGCAGAACAGCTGACCAGCAGCAGAGGGGGCAGCAGAGGGCGGAGATCACGATCAGTCAATCAAAACAACCAAACTTTTGTGATTTTTTTTTCAAGGTAGGTAAATATTCAGGGTAGTCCATTTAGGTAGTCCATTTACCAGTCCATTTCGGTAGTCCATCGTTGTAGTCCATGGACTGGGGATCAGTGAAATGTACCTACCCCTTTTTGAGGCCCTGACAGTGGGGCATTTGACCATCAAAACTGGAAACACAGCGGGGCATTTGATCAAAATTTTTCAAAAAAGCCAAATGCCCGGGTGTTTGCCCGGGGGGGAGGGAGGTGGACACTTTTGGAATTGACTGCTACATTAGGGGAGGTTTGACTGTGCATTTCTCAACACTGCAGCACCACACAGAAGAATAAAAACAGCTTTAAGCTTATTGTGGTCTTGAGCTGCCCAACATTATCTACCCAGAGTAGTACTCAAGCGCAGATTGAACGGTAAATGGATTATTGAACTAAGGTATACCAAGCGATTTAAGGTACATGATGTGCAAGCTGCGGATTTGAGGAACCAACCTTTGCAGTGACCTCAGGAGCACTTTTGAGCTGAATCTTGGATTGAAGTTGCGAAATCGAGACATTAGAACTAAGATGCGCAGTATGACTTGGCGTTATTTCTTCTTCAGCGCTTTCGTTCCCTTCAGAATCGCTTTCACTTCCATACGCTGCCAGTGCGTTGATTGCCGCCATCTTGTTTGAAAATGGCCAGGCTGCTAAGTCTGAACGAAAACTTTTCCTCCCCTACTGAGCCCGGTTGACCGGGCCAGCCCGGTTCCCGAGATCTCGCCTTACCACTAAATGCTTTGTATTTTGTTTTGTAAAAATGTCTACGTGTTCATATGAGAGGGCGGGCTGGCATTTTTGCCATATGAACGTTCCAGCCCGGTTGCCAGGATGAAAAATGATCAGGAGCCCATCACTAGTGAAAAATTGGGTGGGCTTGTGCGGCCCGCTTCCTGAAACCCTTACCCTATTTCGGACCAAAAAATCTACGATTTCCCCTACCCTATTTCAGACCTGACCAAAAATTCGATACCCTGTTTCAGACCTATTTCACAGACACGGTTGGCGTAAGCATTAACAAAAAAGAAGCACTTTTGTTGATGGTCTTATCGCCTAAAGATGAAAAAGTACTTCTTCTAAAAAACATACCCAATTCAAGACTAGAGTGCACAAACCATACCCTATTTCAGACCAAAATGGTAAAAATCGATACCCTATTTCAGACCAAAAAGGCTAAAAAACCATACCCTTTGGGGCCGCACATACCTATAAAGCCAATATAAGGGAGTATCCCCAACCCACCTCATTGCAACGAAAATAGAGCCTGATCGTAGGTTACTACCCTTCTAATTCCTTTATTAACAGCCCCGTCACCGAATGAAGTTCATTTGAAATTTTTTATTTGTTTATCAACGATAGTTTTTCTTCGCAATGAAAAGCACAAATACAATTAAGCCTTTTCACTTTCCCCTATCGTAGCAAACCTTGTCAGGACTGACTCAAAGCTCATGCTGATTTCAAAGCCCGAAAATTCATCTAACTATCCCTCCTCGTTCTGTTGATAGTCGAGAGGGCACGCGATAAGTTTGAAACCCAGGGCGAATTAATCGGGAAAAGGGAAGGGGAGGTGGGGGTGGGGAGGGAGGGGGGGGGGGTGGAGTTTCAGTCTCGAGGAGCTGTTGATATGGCAGTCGCCACTATAGATTGCTAGAAGCTAATTTTCTTAAGAAAGCCTTAAGAATCATTACTCATTCTCCACCACGTGCACATACTTACTCGCTCTTTAACAAACTCAAAATACTCAACATAAGTTTTAATTTAATATTTATAAGTACCAAGTTTCTTGCTTTGTTTTCCTTCACATGCAGAAACTCTTGCCCTCTCCTCTTTCATCTCTTTTCGTTCTTAACTCTGATTGTCATCAATATCTCACCAGGCAAAAAGACAACTTACATCTTCATACTCACAAATATTCTTTTTCTCTTCGGGTACAGGGTCCTCAAATTTGGAATGACATTCCTCTCTAATAAGCCTCCCACTTTTCAACAGTAAAAAGTAAGTAATACTAAAAAAAGTCGAAGTTACCTTTCTATTTGACGTTTTACCGAAAACTTATTATTCCTGTTTTAAAACACCGCTTTTTTGTTGCTGAAAGTATATAAGTTTCACCACGCCATGTTATAGTTTTAAATGCATTTCCAGCCATTTCAGAGGTCTTTAATTTAAAAATTTTCATGTCCCCGGACTCCCTTAGTTGACTCACGGACCCTGGATAATACCATAGTAATACCCTAGTTAACAATCATAACCTTGTAATTAGTAATATTTAATTCAATTAGTAGTACTGAGAAGTGGTAGTTGTAATTAGTAACTAGAAATAGTAATATTGTAATTTAGATTTTTAATATGTTTTTTAACTTTCTGTACCTGATACCGATTTTTACCGTGTTTAAAAAATAAATATTTACCAGTGTGATATGACATTTTTGTGTTAAAACACCAAGTGGCGGCCAGTTTGTGAGGGTTGGTCATATTAGATAAGAGAAGAGATAAGATAAGATAATTTTATTTTAACACGGTATTGACAATTCATCAGTAAAAAAATTAGAAATCCTATGCCTAATTACAACTTTGTGTAGGAATTAATTACTAAAAATAAACTCAAATCAAACTCATATAAGATTTATCTCATATATCATTCACACTAAAAATAAACTGCTTTACATGAATGCCGTGTATGATGAGAAAAAGTACAAGAGCTAAGTTTATAAAGGAAAGCGTCAAGGGACTCTGCTTGCCGTACATCATAAGGTAAGCTTTTCCAAAGTACCGCACCGTTGTGGCTTAAACTGTTTTTGAGAAAATTAGTGCGGGGCAATGGAACAGTAAGTTTGTTCACAAAGTCTCTCAGAGAATAGCTTATTACATCATTTCGTGTTGTAAATAGATCGCTTAGATAAGCGGGAGTGAGACCATGTAGAGACTTAAATACCGTTATGGCTTTCTACATCTGATAACAACACAAACACCCTTACCTCAATAGAATGGTAGGAATACGTCAAGTATTTGGGATTCCTTATTGATGGTACCCTTAGCTGGAAACATCATATTGACTACATAGTTGGCAAAATTAGTAAAACCGTAGGTGTAATCGCCAACATTAGACGTTTTGTACCTTCAGATATATTTCTCAAACTCTATCATTCTTTGATTTTTCCTTTAACACAATATGGTATAGCCGCCTGGGGTCAAGCTGCCGGGGCTCATATGAACAAAATTCTTCTTTTGCAAAAGCGTGTTCTTCGATTTATATATGGTGTGGAATACAGAGCTCATACCATACCACTATTCATTTCAGCAAATGTTTTACCAGTTAATATGTTGTATCTTAAAACAGTGGCTTCCCAAATGCATGACGTATCATTTGGCTCTGCCCCCTCTAAAATATCAAATCTTTTTACTCAATCATGGGAAATTCACAGATACCAAACAAAATTTTCAAATGCTGGAAATTTCTTTGTCAACAACTCAAGGCTTAATCAACAACTCTCATCTTTTTCAAGATTTGGCACCAAAGTATGAAACTATCTTCCAAATGGTATGCGTTCCCTACCTAAAAAGTCTTTTAACAAAAAAATCCATACACTTTTATTGAATTACTTAACGATGTACAACATGATAGAAATGCATGAAACCCCAATGGAAACTCGATAAAAATTCCAAGTTCCAGATGGGATTTGAAGCCACGACCCACCGTGATCTAGGTGGACGCTCTAACCATTGAGCTACTGGAGACCCTATGGTAAGCAAGGGTGAAATGTGGGCTTTGACTGGAACCGCATCACGCTGTCACACAGCCAAATAGAGCGTCCGTCTAGATTGCGGAGGGTCGTGGGTTCAAATCCCATCTGGAACTCGGAATTTTTTTCGAGTTTCCATTTGGGGTTTCATGCATTTCTATCATGTTGTATTTCTTATTTCACTCACTTTGGAGTACTTAACGATGAAGATGATTATCTTCCCCAAAAAATGATCGTTGCTAAAATATCTGCTGGATTTATGGAACCAAAATAACACCTTAAATTTTAGCTCCTGTTATTGTAAATTATCTTATTTTCTTGTTCTTAGTCAAAAGATCCAGTTGTAATCTGTACTTGAATTATTTGAAATTAAGTTTTGTAATTTGTGTTATTTTGCTTTTGTGTTTCTAACATCCTTTTGACCCACCCGACTCGACTAGCCTTTGCTACCTTCGGATGGGTACTTTGTATCTGTCAAACGTTGTTGTTGTTGCAAATAAAAATAAATATATATATATATATTTGAATGCTTAGTTTTCGGCAGCCGAGTTTGGCGAATTAATCATCTCCATTAGAGTCAAAATTGGAAAAAGTCAAAACACGAGCAGCGCGGTTTTGTAGTTTCTGCAATTTATTTGAGAGCGTTATAAACAGGTATCCCAAACAACACTGCAGTAATTGAAATGCGGCAAAACTAAGCTATTAAAGACAGAGTGCAGAGTCGCTAGAGGAACAACAGAACGCGGATACGTTTTAGTGCCCCAATATCAGATGAAATTTTCTTAGATAACTGGTCAATGTCAATATTCCAAGAGAGGTTTTCATCAATATAAAACACCAAGAGATTTTACAGAGCTCATGCCCACCTGATCAATGCACTCGGCAAAGACAAGGCGACCTTGGTAAAAGTGCATAATCTTTAAGGCGCTTTCTCCACGTTTCAGCTACGACGAAATTAATTTCTGAAAACTGGTTTTTCGTTTGGCGAAACGATTATTTGGATCTCAAGGTAAAGTAAATATTGGTAATTATTTACCGAGCTTGAACTCGAGGCTTCTATTCACCAGTATTTATTCAATCCTCTATGTTTGTCCCTTACCGCTTTGTTTAATCACCAAGGAAAACCAATTTCCTCCAAAAAGCAATTTCCCAACGCAAATCTGTTTGTTTTCTTCGCGAAATAATTGCAGATTAAAAGTTGCTTTAGGTCTGCTTTAGTTAGTATTGAATTAATCTGTTGCTACGATAAGCATTGTTTGAGCTAGAACGCAAATTACATGGCCGCAGCTCTGAGCAGAACTTGAAAACCGTTAAGACAAGAATTCCAATAATACTGCGCCCAGGGTTGCGCCTGAAAGTGACAGAAACAAGTATTAATTCATATCAGTCATGATGCGTTTTATTAATTAGATTTTTATTAAAGCTTTCAAAGAGCCGAGAATCTTCAGTCTTTTGAAGACTTGGAAGGCAGCGCGAGTAGATAGGTCTCTTCAAAGGTGAGTTATCCCATTTATGGGTCAACCTTGGATCTAAAGCGTTTTTGATTTCATAATGGACACACCTAAAACAAGAACATTTTTATGCTGTTTAAAGGGTCAAAATTCGCTATTAACAAGTCAACGCAGGTTTCTATAGATACCCGCCATGCTAATAACTATCGTGGCCATCAAATCAGCAGTTTTTTTTTAAAATTGGGATTTTCCTTGTTTTGCCCATTCTATGTTAAAATTTATTAGGAATAAGATTTACGTATTACAAATATCAATATTTAAACATAACCGAATCCTTGGTATAAAGATCGTAATATTCTACCAAAATGCAGCCGTTGTAAGCTTCGGTTTTAAGCCTACTTAGATCTGCAAAAGAAGATATAAAAGTAGTTCGTTCTTTTCGAGCATGGCCGTGCTTTAAAATTAGAATTACATACATGTAATTCATTCCCGTTATGAAACTGTTTGTTTGTAAGCCAACACTTTTCACCTTTTTAAAACAAACCACAAATCACTCAAGCAAGAAATTCCTAACAACATTTGTATATATTTAAGCGTTTTACTTTTTCATCTCTGCTGACTATGAAATTAAAGGTGAAGGTACACTGTACCAAAGAATAATATATCAAACCAATTCAAATTTTCTTCACTTTTCCTACACTGCCCAAATAGGGCTTGATTGGATCGTGCGCGCATCACCATGGCAACCAGTTTTAAGATGGCCAGTTTTGTTAGTTTGCTCTCGCTAATGACTCGATATTGGAAATACGATATAATGTCATAAATTCACAAAATAAATTAGTGACTAATATTCGTTATCAACTTGAGCTTTAATAAATCTCCAATGATCACATTTGAAGCGCTGATATGAAATGAAAGGAAGAAATGAGCTTCGTTGCTAAGTGACTTTGCCGACCTACAATCACATTACTGAGGCCTTGAAACGTTGGAAGAAATTGGAAAAATTAAAATTTAAGTTGTTTACATACTATGTAATTCAAAATGATCAGGGAACTTCCAGAGTTGGTGGGGGGTAGGTTGGGTTATTCCTGTGGGGATACGGGTAGGTTGGGTGACTCCAGAGGGGAAAAGGGGTGGGTTGGGTGACTCCAGAGGGAAAAGGGGTGGGTTGGGTGACTCCAGAGAGGGAAAGGGTTGGGTTGGGTGACTCCAGAGGGGAAAGGGGTGGGTTGGGTGACTCCAGAGGGGGAAAGGGGTGGGTTGGGTGACTCCAGAGGGGGAAAGGGTTGGGTTGGGTGACTCCAGAGGGGGAAAGGGGTGGGTTGGGTGACTCCAGAGGGGGAAAGGGGTGGGTTGGGTGACTCCAGAGGGGGAAAGGGGTGGGTTGGGTGACTCCAGAGGGGGAAAGGGGTGGGTTGGGTGACTCCAGAGGGGAAAGGGGTGGGTTGGGTGACTCCAGAGGGGGAAAGGGGTGGGTTGGGTGACTCCAGAGGGGGAAAGGGGTGGGTTGGGTGACTCCAGAGGGGGAAAGGGGTGGGTTGGGTGACTCCAGAGGGGGAAAGGGGTGGGTTGGGTGACTCTTCAAAACCCTTTTTCCATCACTGCAAAATTCAAATTGATTACCATTTCTAAGGTACTTTTCAGACTGACCTGGTATTGTAAGTTTTAGACCCAAACCGGCTAAATCATCTTATTGCGACACGTGTATAATTTTGTACATAAGGGGAGAATGGTAAAAAGGGGAAAAATGCTAATAAGTTTCTGCGCGGATATTGAGGCCATGTGTATTAACTGTTCTGCCTTTATAGATAAGAAAGGTTTCCTCGGCCTTACGGACTGATTCTTGTTTAAAACTGAAACCCCCAGTTGCAAACTTGCTGCGCGGGCCTTGGATAATACCCTAGTAATACCCCAGTTAACAATCATAACCCTGTAATTAGTAATATTTCAATTAGTAGTAGAAATAGCAGTAATAATAATAATAATAATAATAATAATAATAATAATAATAATTCCCAAAAGCTGGGAAGATCAAGAGATATAGCGACAGAATTGAGCAGTATATACAGAACAGGCTGTTCAGTTACGATCAGAGCAGGTTCTACTCAGATCTTGACAAGGCAAGAGATGATGAGCAAACTCTCCCAAACCGTGAGGAATGCAAAGAGTTCTGGAGTGGAATTTGGAGTGACACGACCGAGCACAAGAAAGATCCAGAATGGCTGAAGGATATGAAAAGCGAAGCTAACACGCGTAAGCAGGAAGACCTTAAAATAGACAAGAAGATGTCTAATTGGAAAGCCCCAGGACCGGACTTAGTCCAGGGTTTTTGGCTGAAAAATCTGACTAACATGCATGCCAGACTTGTCGATCAACTGAATGCGTGTTTGGTGACAAGCGAGGTCCCCCGGTGGATGACCAAGGGAAGAACGCTACTCTTTGTCAAAGACCCGACCTTAGGTAATGGTGCCAGTAACTACAGGCCAATCACTTGTTTGCCTTTGATGTATAAGCTTCTGACGGGGATGATCTCGGAAGATATGTATGGGTTTTTAGACGAGAACGACCTCTTGCCGGACGAACAGACATGGATTCTTAGACATGGATTCACTTTTCGATCATCATAGTTTTTTATGCAGTTCACTTTTTAGTAAAATCTTAGACGACGAAGAACATAAACTACACCACTTGCTCCCCCCAAGACATACCCCTAAGTACAATTTTAGGCAAAGCCGAGTATTTGATCTTAGTTATAAAACTAATCGCACAAAGAATAGTTTTATTAACTTTCAGTGTAATTTAATTAACAATAATAAGAATGTATAGTAGATTGTATATCTTATAGAATATTTTTAGTAACTCTAGCATTTTTTTCCCTTTAGTATATACAGTTATTGTACGTAATTTAGCTAATGACTACCATGTACATGCTAATAAAGTATCTACCCATCTACCTTAAAAAAGAACAGAAGGGTGCAAGGAAGCAGTCCCGAGGCGCACACGATCTCCTTTTCATTGACAAAATGGTCATGCGAAATGCTCGAGCAGGAAACAAAATCTTGTTCATGGCCTGGATAGACTATCGAAAAGCGTACGACATGCTGCCCCACTCATGGATAAAAGAATGCCTGGATTTGTTCGGAATTGCTCCAAACATAAAGAGATTGCTCTCTAACTGTATGGAAGCTTGGAAGACCAACCTGTACTTTGGATCAACACAAATTGGGGAAGTAAATATCAACAGGGGCATCTTTCAGGGAGATGCTCTATCCCCTTTGCTATTTGTTGTCGCCCTGATCCCGCTGACTAGGATACTACAGAAGGCCAAGTACGGATACAATCTGAATGGTGTAATGAACCACCTTCTCTACATGGATGACCTGAAGTTATACGCAAGGTCAGAGAAAGGGCTAGAATCCTTGGTTCATACCGTGCGTATCTTCAGCGCAGATATAGGGATGGATTTTGGTGTTACCAAATGTGCCAAGCTTGCAGTCAGAAAGAGCCAGATGGCAGAGAGATCAAGAACCTAGAAAAGGGAGACAGCTACAAGTATCTTGGTGTACTGGAATTGGATGAGGTACAGTGTAAAGATATGAAGACGAAATTAACGAAAGAATACTTCCGGCGCGTAAGGAAACTGCAAGATTGACGGAGGAAATGTGATCTGTGGTATAAATACATGGGCTGTGTCTGTGCTACGTTACTCTGCGAGATTCGTTAACTGGACCAGAGACGAGCTAAGAGTACTAGACAGAAAAACCAGGAAGTACCTTACCATGTATGGGGCGCTGCACTCCAGAGACAGTGTAGCAAGAATCTATCTTCCCTGAAAGAAACGTGGACGAGGCCTAATCTCGGTAGAGGACTGTGTGGACCAAGCTGTAATTGGTCTCTCTAGTTACATTGCTCATAGCAATGAGGTGCTGCTTATAGCAGCGAGGGGAAACCTCCACAGCCCCCAGGAAACAAGCAAAGAGTTCAGGAAGAGAAAAACCGAGGAAAGGATGCGTGAGGTGAAAGAGAAACAGCTACACGGGCAATCTTAAGAGATATGGAAGGAGTAGCAAGTGAAAAGAGCTGGGAATGGCTCGAGAAGTGTCACCTGAAGAAAAGCACTGAGGGACTAATTATGGCTGCGCAGAGCCAGTCACTTAGAACAAATGCTATCAAGACGAAGATCGATAAAACTAAGAACGACCCTAGCTGTAGACTATCCAGGAAAAACGATGAGACCGTAAATCATTTGCTTAGTGAGTGCCCGAAATTAGCTCAGACAGAGTATAAACGGCAACATGATAACGTGGCCAAAGGGATCCATTGGGACCTGTGCAAGCATTACGGAGTTGAATGTGGTGATAAGTGGTATGAGCATGTCCCAGAACCGGTGGTGGAAAGCTCAGACGTCAAGATATTGTGGGATTTTACCATCCAGACGGATAAGAAATTACCGCACAATAAACCAGACATTGTGGTTGTCGAGTAGACCAGCAGGATATGCCATATCATTGACGTAGCATGCCCCGGTGACTGCAGAATCAGACTGAGAGAGGAGGAAAAGGTCAACAAATATCGTGATCTAGCCTTTGAATCAAAACCCTCTGGAAGCTGAAAAAGGTTAACACTACACCAATTGTTATAGGAGTACTGGGGACCTATACAGACAGACTGGAAAAATACCTAGAGGATATCCATGTCGGGCTTCAAGCCCACACAATGCAGAAGACCATGCTGTTGGGCTCAGCCCGAATCCTGAGACAAGTTTTGGATTGCT
The DNA here is from genome assembly GCA_016490735.1 of Pachyseris speciosa. Classification (NCBI taxonomy): domain Eukaryota; kingdom Metazoa; phylum Cnidaria; class Anthozoa; order Scleractinia; family Pachyseridae; genus Pachyseris; species Pachyseris speciosa. The sequence continues at coordinate 156,844 of JAEMWC010001411.1, forward strand.
GAGGCTGCTTGTTGCAGCTTGCGCTAGAACCTCCAGCATGACATTGCTGTGATCTGGGACCAATAATAATAATAATAATAATAATAATAATAATAATAATAATAATAATAACAAGAACAAGAACAACAACAACAACAACAACCAGGGTAAACCCCTCAGCTGAAGCCGTTGTAAGTGGGTGCCCTGGGCAACTAAAAAAAATTAACAATAAAAAGGAAAATAGCTATAACAGATGAACAATTAGGAAAATGTAAAAACTATGTACAATATCATGGATAAAAACTAAGAATTATATTACTAAGTAAATTAAGACCCTACAAACTCCAAAAGATTTACCAAAACTCTAGAAAATAATACCTTGAAGCTGTGTTTTAAAAATCACTATGGAGCAACCTTTGATAGTGCAATGACCCTTACCAAACTTGTCAACACCACCGTCAAGGCAGCATTTTACAACCTACGGCGCATAGTTAAAATAAGACCTTACCTGTCAACAGAAACTACGAAAATTCTGGCTGTGGCTCTCGTACTCTCAAAAATTGACAGTTTTAATGCTTTTCTTTTTGGATTACCTAACACCTTAATCTCCAAACTACAGAATGTTCAGAATGCCGCTGCTCGAGTTGTCGTTGGCGCTCGAAAGAACGATCACATCACACCTATCCTCAAACATCTTCACTGGTTACCCGTTGAACAGAGAATTATATTCAAGATCAATCTCCTAACTTTTAAATGCCTCGATAACTCCGCACCCTCGTACCTTCAAGAACTTGTCAACATTTATAAACCTGAGAACTCTGCGCTCCGCCGCTGATGGACGGAAACTTAAAACTGTCCCTTACTCACTTAAAAACTATGGCTTTAGATCTTTTTCAGTCTCTTCACCTTTACTTTGGAACAATCTGCCACATTTTGATCGCTGTTCAGAAACTATATCAGTTTTTAAATCAAGGCTTAAGACATTTCTTTTTAGAAAATATTTTTATTAATAGTGTTCTTTTTTGGCATTTGTAAATCGCTTAGCCTTACAATAAGCGCTATATGAATACGTATTTAATATTTTATTTATTTATGGAGTCAACTTCCTTTAGATGCAGTGGCAAGTTATTTAAAGATAATGACGTTTAGCTAACGTCGAAACGTTGTCGCTTTTTTTTTTAGCAATTTTTTAATCTTAAAATGTTTTTAAGCAATGTTTTATCGCAATTTTTTATTGTTAAATGTTTTTCAAACTCACTTCTAATTAGTAATTAGAAATAGTAATATTAATTTCGATTTTAAATGTGGATACTTCCTTTTTAACTTTCTGTACCTGATACCGATTTTTACCGTGTTTAAATAAATAAAGATTTACCAGTGTGATATGATATTTTTGTGGTAAAACGCCAAGTGGCGGCCAGTTTGTGAGAGTTGGTCATATTAGATAAGAGAAGAGATAAGATAAGATAACTTTATTTTAACACGGTACAATTCACGAGTAAAAAAATTACAAAATCCTATGCCTAATTACAACTTTGTGTAGGAATTAATTACTAAAAATAAACTCAAATCAAACTCATATAAAATTTATCTCATATATCATTCACACTAAAAATAAACTGCTTTACATGAATGCCGTGTATGATGAGAAAAGAGTACAAGAGCTAAGTTTATAAAGGAAAGCGTCAAGGGACTCTGCTTGCCGTACATCATAAGGTAAGCTTTTCCAAAGTACCGCACCGTTATGGCTTAAACTGTTTTTGAGAAAATTAGTGCGGGGCAATGGAACAGTAAGTTTGTTCACAGAGTCTCTCAGCAAATGTTTTACCAGTTAATATGTTGTATCTTAAAACAGTGGCTTCCCAAATGCATGACGTATCATTTGGCTCTGCCCCCTCTAAAATATCAAATCTTTTTACTCAATCATGGGAAATTCACAGATACCAAACAAAATTTTCAAATGCTGGAAATTTCTTTGTCAACAACTCAAGGCTTAATCAACAACTCTCATCTTTTTCAAGATTTGGCACCAAAGTATGAAACTATCTTCCAAATGGTATGCGTTCCCTACCTAAAAAGTCTTTTAACAAAAATTCCATACACTTTTATTGAAATTACTTAACGATGAAGATGATTATCTTCCCAAAAAAATGATCGTTGCTAAAATATCTCAGCTGGATTTATGGAACCAATTTGGTTCAATGCTACTGGGATCAAAAGAAACATGGATGACGTTTTATGGCCGGTTTTCCACGTTCCATGAAGATTCGTTGCCCTCACCTTTGAGCCTTGATGCCGAGATGACTTTATGGCAAAGAAAGTGAGAACGACAAGATCCCAAGACCGTCCCGACAACTGCATCAGCAACTTTGAAGGAGATCGACCATATGATGTATGATGTATCCTACCATCACAGGGGCAACAACAGCAACAACAACAACAACAACAACAACAACAACAACAACTCGCACATGCGAGTGTGAAAGGAATGTGTCGGCTTTAATTGAGGAGACTGAAAACATATTTACGAACACGATGTCAAAGACGAGATTGACAGGACTTGCCTTGCTGCACATTCATTACAACATGGACATTGACTTTGACGAAATAATTAGCAGATTTGCAAAGCTTCATCCAGGGAGAATGGAACTGGCAAATATACTGTCTGACTGACTCAAAAAGCCAGGAAAGTGCACTTTAGGTAGTTAAAATTGAAAAAATTTTCCCGGGAGAGCATGTCCCCGAGCCCCCCTAGGAGCTTGCGCCTTCGGCGCTCGTTTTGCAGTAAATCGGTCAACATTTTTCCTAGATCCGCGCCTGCCAAAAATGCCAAAATAAATTTTAGCTCCTGTTGTTGTAGATTATCATGTTATTGTAAATTATCTTATTTTCTTGTTCTTAGTCAAAAGATCCAGTTGTAATCTGTACTTGAATTATTTGAAATTAATTTTTGTAATTTGTGTTATTTTCCTTCTGTGTTTTTAACACCCTTTTGACCCACCTGACTCGACTAGCCTTTGCTACCTTCGGGTGGGTACTTTTAATCTGTCAAACGTTATTGTTGTTGAAAATAAAAATATAAAAATATATATATTTGAATGCTTAGTTTTCGCCAGCCGAGTTTGGCGAATTAATCATCCCCATTAGAGTCAAAATTGGAAAAAGTCAAAACACGAGCAGCGCGGTTTTGTAGTTTCTGCAATTTATTTGAGAGCGTTATAAACAGGTATCCCAAACAACACTGCAGTAATTGAAATGCGGCAAAACTAAGCTATTAAAGACAGAGTGCAGAGTCGCTAGAGGAACAACAGAACGCGGATACGTTTTAGTGCCCCAATATCAGATGAAATTTTCTTAGATAACTGGTCAATGTCAATATTCCAAGAGAGGTTTTCATCAATATAAACACCAAGAGATTTTACAGAGCTCATGCCCACCTGATCAATGCACTCGGCAAAGACAAGGCGACCTTGGTAAAAGTGCATAATCTTTAAGGCGCTTTCTCCACGTTTCAGCTACGACGAAATTAATTTCTGAAAACTGGTTTTTCGTTTGGCGAAACGATTATTTGGATCTCAAGGTAAAGTAAATATTGGTAATTATTTACCGAGCTTGAACTCGAGGCTTCTATTCACCAGTATTTATTCAATCCTCTATGTTTGTCCCTTACCGCTTTGTTTAATCACCAAGGAAAACCAATTTCCTCCAAAAAGCAATTTCCCAACGCAAATCTGTTTGTTTTCTTCGCGAAATAATTGCAGATTAAAAGTTGCTTTAGGTCTGCTTTAGTTAGTATTGAATTAATCTGTTGCTACGATAAGCATTGTTTGAGCTAGAACGCAAATTACATGGCCGCAGCTCTGAGCAGAACTTGAAAACCGTTAAGACAATAATTCCAATAATACTGCGCCCAGGGTTGCGCCTGAAAGTGACAGAAACAAGTATTAATTCATGTCAGTCATGATGCGTTTTATTAATTAGATTTTTATTTAAAGCTTTCAAAAGAGCCGAGAATCTTCAGTCTTTTGAAGACTTGGAAGGCAGCGCGAGTAGATAGGTCTCTTCAAAGGTGAGTTATCCCATTTATGGGTCAACCTTGGGATCTAAAGCCGTTTTTGATTTCATAATAGGATAAACCTGAAAAGACATTTTTATGCTGTTTAAAGGGTCAAAATTCGCTATTAACAAGTCAACGCAGGTTTCTATAGATACCCGCCATGCTAATAACTATCGTGGCCATCAAATCTGCAGTTTTGTTTTAAAATTGGGATTTTCCTTGTTTTGCCCATTCTATGTTAAAATTTATTAGGAATAAGATTTACGTATTACAAATATCAAGATTTAAACATAACCGAATCCTTGGTATAAAGATTGTAATATTCTACCAAAATGCAGCCGTTGGAAGCTTCGGTTTTAAGCCTACTTAGATCTGCAAAGACGATATAAAAGTAGTTCGTTGTTTTCGTGGGCGTGATTTAAAATTAGAATTACATACATGTAATTCATTCCCGTTATGAAACTGTTTGTTTGTAAGCCAACATTTTTCACCTTTTTAAGACAAACCACAAATCAATCAAGCAAGAAATTCCTAACAACATTTGTATATATTTAAGCGTTTTACTTTTTCATCTCTGCTGACTATGAAATTAAAGGTGAAGGTACACTGTACCAAAGAATAATATATCAAACCAATTCAAATTTTCTTCACTTTTCCTACACTGCCCAAATAGGGCTTGATTCGACCGTACGCGCATCACCATGGCAACCAGTTTTAAGATGGCCAGTTTTGTTAGTTTGCTCTCGCTAATGACTCGATATTGGAAATACGATATAATGTCATAAATTCACAAAATAAATTAGTGACTAATATTCGTTATCAACTTGAGCTTTAATAAATCTCCAATGATCACATTTGAAGCGCTGATATGAAATGAAAGGAAGAAATGAGCTTCGTTGCTAAGTGACTTCGCCGACCTACAATCACATTACTGAGGCCTTGGAACGTTGGAAGAAATTGGAAAAATTAAAATTTAAGTTGTATACATACTATTTAATTCAAAATGATCAGGGTAGGGAATTTCCAGAGTTGGTAGGGGGGGGGGGGGGGGGGGTTGGGTGACTCTTCAAAACCGTTCTTCCATCACTGCAAAATTCATATTGATTACCATTTCTAAGGTACTTACACCAAAACCGTCTTGAATGTTTCTTTATTTTAGTTTATAGAACACCCAAGAATCGCGGGATAACTTAAGGTTCTTCGAAAATAAAAAGGCACCTGGCTACTTCTGGCTCAACCACGTACGCTTTAGTAAATCAATCGTTTACATAAATACAAACAAGACTCAACTCAACATTTTAACGCGTGTGCATGTTTCGCATTAAAATTAGAGAACGCGACTCCAGAATTTTCCTGCACAGTCTTCTCAGATATTTTAGGCTTTCAAAAAAAAATGTAAGACGACCTCGAGCAAAAACTCGAGACTGCGAAGCCCGTCAGAAACGTGCCCAAGAGACGCTAGCATAAACGTTTGCTCCTCATCGCATTATCACTGGTCAAGGGTGATTAGTACTGTAGTTCGGGATATCAGCGCCTTGATTTGCTTTTGCAATAGTGTAATGTTTTATGGTCATGCAAATAAAGTTTGCTGTTGTTGTTGTTGTGTTGTTGTTGAGTTTAAGCCACGTATCCAATATTGTTATACAATGGTGAAACATTGTAAAATAATGTCCAATATGTGTACCGCAATGTTAAAACGTTTAATCGGGACTTGACCCTATAGTCTTTGCTTCCTTGCAGGTCGACGTTGTCACCATGACTCAGTTTTGCCTGCTTGTAATTCTGTTTACAGCAGCGTGTGTGATGTCAGAAGGAAAGTTACTAAAATTGTTTTTGCTGTTTTTTTGGGGTTGTTTTCAGTGTCTAACAATTTTTAACACTCTATATTACAATACTGATATTTAGTGAAGAAGTACTTTTTAGACATATTGATTAATCCAGTGAGCGTCTGAATGTTTTGTATTCTCCAGACAATTGACTTATACAAAAATGTTGGGTCGGATATTAGGGAAGATAGTATCATTAAGCCATTCAGTGGTGCAATTTTCTTAGACTTCAGCATTTTTTCCTGAAATGCAGTACAAATAAGCTGTTAATTCATTATTGGATTCTGACAAAAGCAAAATAGCCTTCATTTCTTATCTTACTCGTAACTTCTTTGTTGTAACAATGTTTAAGCAGCATTTAACATCTTCTCATAATTTTTAGATGTTGAATTTCATACATGTGAGATGACTTGGCAAAAGATTGGATGTTTCAAAGATAATGTTCGCGGAGTGAGAGCCCTCCCTGAGCAGCTGGTCAACATCAGGGACCCAAAGAGCAAGGTGTATCAGCCACCCCGCTTAGATTGGACCCAGTTATCAGATTCCTGGCGTAGGTAAGTCCTTATACCCGCTGCATGCCCGCTGAGTCTGCGGTTCAGACACGCTGAGGCTACCAAGTTAACTTGGATTCATTATGCTAAAGCAACGGCACATTCCAGCTTTACAAAAGGTTTAAATTTGTGTTTTCCCGAGCAGCTCTTTTTGTCCTTGAGGAGCTACCTTTAAGAATGGATTAAACTCGGTACAGGACCCTCGCGAAACTCTAACGATCCTGGAGACTCCATTTATCAGGACAGTTACTTTGTAAAACCTCTCCATCAGCCCTGATTTCGGTTAATTATCTCGAAAATGGTTCACAATGAAATGCTTAAGTTTACTTTTACTCCTCACATGATGTATTGTGTCAGATGATAAAAGATTAAACGAAAGGAACATCTTACACACTGTTAAAAACAAAAAGAGCTTATTGTTGTCTTCTGTTGTAACAATTTCAGTCTTGCTTGTCAGTGCGCAAACGCCACACGTGCAAAAGGTTACAAAGTGTTTGGTCTTCAGTTTTACGGAGAGTGTTGGAGTGGGAAGAATGGGACCTTTGATCTGTTTGGAAAAGCTAAGGACGAAAAATGCCTCATGGATCTGGTATTTGAAAACAACAAATTCAAATGGAAGCACTGTGAAATTGCTTCAGAACAAGCGTGTGTCGGCCAAGCAAGCACGAATTATGTGTACATGCTAAAAGAAGGTATGACTCATGGTTAAAAAGGCTAGGGTGTTGGCAGCTACTCAGAGCTAGTTAACTGATGATTGAGCACGACGTGGTGTGGTGAAAGAGACGCCTCACTGTATCGATACCCGTACACGGCCAAATATCGATACCGGCTGACCCCCCTTTACAAATTGCTCCTGTGTGCCTACTATGCCGATCAACATGATGTGCCTCTCACAAATACAATGAAAAGAATTTTATACTAGGAGAAAAAATTACAGGTTAAATCGTTTGAAGAGAGGAAAAAACTCAGATGAAAGGATGACAGTCAGATCAAGTGGAAAAGTATCCGTAAATGGAGACGAGTACAATTGGGCCCCAACCCCGAATTCAAACGCTTTAAAGTACAAAATAATCACCAATATTATAATAAGATAATCTCCATCGTAAAGCCTTGTGGTTTTGGGCCCAGTTGTTCAAAGAGCGGATAGTTTTTTTCTGTGCAGCGGGTAAGTCACTATCCAGCGGATGAAATGGCGCAGCGCAACTAATGCACCTTTAACCATATTGAACAACTGGGGCCTGGAGCGAGGTCTCCTCGCCAACTTACAATGGTAACATACTTACTCATTTTGATATTCTGTGATACGTTAACTCTGTATGACTATCCGCTAGTGATGGCGAAGCTAATCAAAATACAACGAGCGAACAAATGATTAAAAGTAATGTAAAGAGACCTAAACCTAACCCGCTGTTATAAGCGTATTATGATATCAACCTTTGGAAGATACACAACATTGCTTTGGATGCCCTCCAAATCTAGATCCTGTTTGCGAAGGCCGGTGCATTACAAATTCAAAAGTCAAAAGTCCTGTTTTAGTGAAACGCATTTTTAAACATTCCGTTCTATTGATTTAACGGATCTCCAGTCCCGTTTGAGAAAAGTTTTAAGTAGTTTGTTTGATTGATTTGTAAGAGGTACTTCAGTTGTACCTTTACACAAATCAAGTCTTGTTAATTATCTCTTGCAGCATTAGTCAACTGCCACTTTAAGCAGCCCTTATATCAACAAGTTAAACACCGTCTCATATTTTCAGTCTTCCGTGAGTTTGCAATATTACATCCCGTTCCCGAAAACGTCTTTCTTACCCTAGATCAGGATTCCTAATATCATGTCTCGGCTGTACTGTTAGCTTCAAACGCGGTCGTTTTTAGCGGAGTTGTATCTCACTGCATGGGATCGAAGCTACCTTACGGCAGACTCCCGTGCGTTTGCATTTTAATTGAGTTTTATACGTTAGGACTTCTGGAGACTGTGTCGGGGTATCAATCATCACATCTACCTCTGCTTCTTTTCACAACCATGTTTGTCTGTTACACCTGGTTGCATAGACTCTTTTTACTAGTTCCCAGTTCACCTGGCGACGGAGGATGGAGCGAATGGGGATACTGGACCCAGTGTGACAAGACATGTGGTACTGGGCAACAGGTTAGAGAGCGCACCTGTACAAATCCACCCCCAGATGCCCAGGGTAAGGACTGTGAGGGGCCTGCTGAAGAAAGCCGAAGCTGCAACTTGATGGAATGCCGTAAGTTATAAAACGCACTTATTTGTGAGCAAACCGCTCTTTCTTGCCATTCAGACCTAGTTTTATTTATTGTTCTGCGAAGCTCCGGTCTTCTTAAAAAGTGAAACGTGCTTGTCCCCACAGGATAATCCAGTTAAGGAACAATCGGCCCTGGGACATAGTGGACGCAGAGAGCCACCACTTATTTAAACCAAAACTGAAATTATATCTGAGAGTTAAAGGTTCTTAAAATTACTTTTGCATTCTCCATTCTTAATTTCAAAGTTTCCTTCAGGGAGTTTGTATACGGATAACCATAAAACGTCTTTCAAAACCATTTCCTTTACCATTTGGTGTTATGCTTATTCTTATATTTTGTTTTAGATTTTTGCGTCTTAAATAAGGTATGCATGTATATAAGTACTCTTTTTAAGAGCTAATGACGCGAGTGGTTTAAGCTTTCCTCTACTTGTCTAATTTAAGTCAAGGAAAATATGAAATGTCTGACCTACGGTCCATCATTACAAAAAGCTAATCATTGTACCCATGACCTAATAACGAACTGTTTTTGATCGTAAAGCTATTGACGGTGGTTTTACGCCATGGGAGCCTTTCACAGATTGCACCAAATCCTGCGGTGGTGGCGAGCAAAAGTTCGTTCGAACCTGCACCAATCCCCCGCCACAGCATGGAGGGAACGACTGCAATGGACCGAGGGAGAAATTTGGGCCTTGTAACGAATTTCCTTGTAAGTAGAACCGTTGTCTGAGGAAGAACTTCTGTAAAGCCTGCTAATACGAAACTCATACCACCTTAACACAAAAGACAAGCTACTTTAGCAAGTATTTTGCTCCCTTTTCTTTCCAATGCTCTTGAATCGCATTGTGTACCAAGATTTGACGTACGTCATTATTTTGCACTGACGAAACGTTTTAGGTCCTACCCCGTGCACGCGCGCTGTGGACCTTGGAGTGCTTCTGGACGCAACCAACAGCGTCGGCAGGAAAAATTTCAACACTGCTAAAGAATTCGTTTTGGATCTCGTTAACTCCATGAATATTGCTGAAGGAGCAAGCCACCTTGGACTTATGGTGTTCAACATTCGAGGCAAAATTATCGTAGGATTTAATGAACCCGACAAACAGGATCCTGGTATTATCAAAGGCATTCTGAAAAGTACTACAAAGCTACGAGGATATACCTTTACTGACAGGGCGCTCCGCAAGGCTGGCGAGGAACTGTTTACAGTCGAAATGGGTGAGAGACCAGACAAACCGGATGTACTTGTCGTGTTGACTGATGGGAAAACCAATCCTGCGGGTGAACCTTACGAAACTGCACTTGGACCACTGAAGGTATGTTCTCTTGAGTACCGTATTTCCTTCAATAAGCGCCCACTCCCTCGGCCAAAATAGCAATCAAGCGCCCCCCCCTTCCCCCCCCCCCCCGCCTCGAATAAGAGCACTAGTTAGGATACAAGGAAAACCTGTTTCTACTGTTACTTTATTTGTAATCTTTGAAAATAGTAAAAGCAGAGACCGATACAACGTAGAAGTATAAATTTTTTTGTGTGTACTATATTTTGGCTGGCTAAACCAGCCTTCTTCAGGTACAGTGAGAATTTACAGAAGGTCACCTAATAATATGGCAAAAAATTATTTTCGCAATAGCGGAACTACGTAAATACTCTTTGTCTGAAGATGTATGTCGAAACATACGAAGCGTCAAGTTAAACGATATAGTTTTATTTTTGGAACTACGTAAACAAATAAATTGACAACATAAAAATGATGATATAAAATTATATATGTCGCAATAAGATAAAAAAAATATATGAAATACTAAAAGGAAAAAATGCTAATACGTTTGTGCGCGGATATTGAGGCCATCTGGATCAACTGTTCTGCCCAGTTTATAGATAAGAAAGACTTACCTGGCCTTACGGACTAAGTCTTGTTTAGAATAAACTTTTTTTATATTGGGATAAGTTGCTTGTCATTATAGGTGTGGTTAGGAGCGGTGAGGAAATGTTCTGCGGCTTTAGTGGGCTTAGATTTGGCGTTATGGTATGCGGCAGTGTTCATTTAAGCGGTCTTTTAAGCGTCGTTTAGTTTCTCCTATGTATTGTAAATTACAGTGGTTACAGTGAATCAAGTACTAGATTAGATTTTTAGTTTCACCGGTCAGGTTAGATTTGATAGGAAAGGTTTGACCGGTAGAAAAGAAAATTGGTGAGCAGGGTTGGCGTAGTGGTGAGAGCGCTCGCCTTCCACCAATGTGCCCCGGGTTCGATTCCCGGACTCGGCTTCATAAATGGGCTGAGTTTAGAGTTGATTTGATTTAAAAATTGTAAAGCGCCATTGTTCTGTATTTGTAAATGGCGCTATATAAGTAATAACTTATAAAAATTATTATTATTATAAAAGGAAGTGTAGTTGGTAAGACCATGAGAAATGTAAGGGCAAGTGGCGCAATTTTTACCACATCAGAAAAAGCCGGAAGGGAGTTGTGGCTTCAACTACACCGTCATCAGTGCATGTAGGAGAACAGTATATTTTCCGTATTTCCCCTTCCAGATATTTTTATCTCGTTGTGATTGCAGAGTTTTTTTTATGTGCATGAGCCAAAACAGAGTTACAGTTCGTTTTGAAGAAAAAA